>RJWJ010031095.1:0-19447 GCA_004363605.1 Indri indri | reverse complement strand
CCTCAAACTCCTGGGCTCAAGCGATCCTGCTGTCTCAGCCTCCCGAGTAGCTGGGACTATAGGCATGCGCCACCATGCCCGGCTAATTTTTTCTATATATATATTTTTAGTTGTTCGATTAATTTCTTTGTATTTTCAGTAGAGACAGGGTCTCACTCTTGCTCAGGCTGGTCTCGAACTCCTGAGCTCAAACAATCCGCCCGCCTCGGCCTCCCAGAGTGCTAGGATTACAGGCGTGAGCCACCGCGCCCGGCCTGTACTTCTCATTTTTGAAGGACTGTTATTATGGAGTGGAGTTGATTTTTATATTTTAGTGATTGAAATTTCTTAATTCTTAATATAAGTAACAAATGAATACCTTTCAAGAAAAAAAACTTGAATTTTTCTAAAGAGGACATATTTAAGTTTTGTTTATCTTTTATTGACTTTGTATGTATTTACTTTACTATAATATTTACACTACAAATTATCCTGCAAATTTTGTTTTCTTTTTCTTGCTTTCTTTTTTTGAGACAGAGTCTTGCTCTGTTGCCTGGGCATGAGGGCAGTGGCATCATCATAGCTCACTGCAACCTAAAACTCTTGAGCACAAGTGATCCTCCTGCCTCAGCCTCCTGAGTAGCTGGGACTACGGGCAGGTACCACTATACCTGACTAATTTTTCTGTTTTTCATAGAGACAGGAATCTCACTGTTGCTTAGGTTGGTCTTGAACTCTTGGCCTCAAGCAATCCTCCCACTTCGGCCTCCCAAAGTGCTAGGATTACAGGAGTGAGCCACCGAGCCTGGCCAAATTTCGTTTTCTTGAACAGCAAATTGAAATGATTACAATATGTATTGGGGAGGGATATGACTGAAAATAAAGATACATGCGAATCAACCGAAAATGCTGTATGTAGTGTTCTCTGATCATGTTCAGTGCATCTTTGAACTTAGCAGGAGAACTGGCTCTTAATATCAAAATATTTTTTTCTTACACATATGTCAATGAGATGATAAATGTGTTTCCTCACACTCTCTTGAATCAGTCATACTCATGGTCTGTGTTGATGACACAGAGGTATGCTAACGTTAAGAGAAAAGGTCGTCGTGGCTAATGTGAGTGGTCCCAGATCTGAAGGAGTGGTTCTTCAGTCTCCAGGACAGCCACTAGATTTGCATCTTATGAGAGTTTCATGTAGCAGGAAGAAAGCAGGCTTTGAAGTCACTGACTTGGACTCAAATCCTGGTTTCCTCACTTCCTAGTTGGCTCTAACTCCGAGCAAGCTACTTGACCCTTTTGATCCTTAGTTTCCTTATCTGTAAAGTGGAGATCAGAATACTTCATACAGGATTATCTAGTACATAGAAAGGAGTTATCAGAAAGATAGTTCTCTTCCCTTACTGTGATTTCCTGGTAGCATATGGACAGTCTTAATATTCTCACTGGATTTTTCTCAGGCTCAGGGTTGTGGAGTAACTTCCTGTGCCTGGAAGGACTGCATTGACATATCTGGTCTTTGAGTCTGGGCTAGGTATTTTCAGATTTGCTAGACCTCACTTATTTCCTATCAGTTGTCTTTTAGTCTAATTCTAGATTTTAAGTTACTCCAATTTATAGGTTCCCTTTTTCTGGTTTTGCAACTGCTTGCTCTGGATCTGCTCTGATTTCTGCTCTAAGATGGAATTCTGGGATCCTTGAGGATGAGAAGTCCTACTGTGTGGGCAGTGACAGAACCATTCTTCTTTATCAGAGAGATTATTTTTTTTTTAATTGCAGGACTGCAAAGGTCCTTTGTCCACAAATATTTATGGAGCACCTACTGTGTGCCAGGCATGGTTCTGGGAGCTAGAGACAGAGCAATGAATAAAATCAACAAAGTCTTTATGTGCATGGAGATTACATTCTACATTTCAGTGAGGCAGAGATAGGGGATCAGTAAGATATAATATTTAAGTAAACAGTTCCATGGACAGGATAGTTTATTTACAGTAATAAAATCCTGTGAGAAAACAAAACAGAACAATATGAGTGCCATGTGGCATGTGTAGAGGCCTGTAGGGGCAACTTGAGATGTGTAGTTAGAGAAGGCTATTCATTACTCTTACTCACATCCCACCTTCCCCACCCCCACTCGTCCCCAAATTCCAATCTGCCAATCTAGTGATTGCCACTGTGACTTGGTGAAAGGTTGGGAGGCAGGAATTATAGGTGATAGTTATTTGGAAAAAGGGACTGTTAATGGAGGGGTAAGAATGTTTCCATGGTTGCTGACTTAGCTTTTTTTGAAGCTGGGCCACAGAGCAGAATCTGTCCCTGGGTGGGAGCAGGTACACAGGAGTAATAGAAAAAGCCTTCTGAGTTTATGCTAGAGCATAACAGTATGAAAGACTTGCTAGATCAGGATCCAAGTATTTTCTCAAAGCAGAATGAATTAGACAACAACCTTTATGAATACATACTCAGAGAAAGGATTCAGAGGGTTGAGCGGGGAGGGGTGTGTGTGTGAGTGTGTGTGTGTGTGTGTGTGTGTGTGTGTGTGTGTGTGAGAGAGAGAGAGAGAGAGTTACGGAGAGAATGTGTGTTTGTTTGCTTTCACATGAGGATGAGAGCGAAGGATGAAAAGGGAAAAAAAGAGATAAGAGTCCAACTGGACATTGTCTAGCTGAAACATAAAACATTTTGCAAATTATATGCGGTACCTTCTGGCCTCTTTTTTTTTGAAGACCACTGACCTTAAATGTGAATAAGGTCATGCTAATTTTAATACTTTTAAAATAAGTTATTATCACAATGGTGTATAAACATGTAGGATGGGAAATCATTATAAATTATATTAATATCATAGAACAAGATAATGAGTGAGATAAAGGCAGTTTTATATTTCTCAAAGGACAACCCAAGAATGGAATTTTTATTAGAGTAACAAAGAAAAATGATGCACTTACAGCAACTAAAAGAAAGCCAAATGTAGTAAGAACTGAATAGCAAAGAAAAAAAAGATAGCCTAAAATAGGTTATATTTGTGAGGAAGGCAAGTAAATATTTCCCTATATGACATAGATGGGAATTCCCTGAATTAATGGAGATGAAAGACAAGCGTGGTTGTTTTAAGTCTGGGCATGCTTTTATTTCCTTCCTCTAGTCTATGGGTTATAAAGGCAGACCGGTTGAAAAGGAAACTTTCATTGAGTTACTCCTCCTGTCTTTTATATATCAGGGGGGAAAAAAAAGGGTTTGCTGTTGTTATATGGATGCAGTTCTCAGAATCTCACTAGAGGGTGGTGTTGGTTCTAAAACCGGAGGTCGCCACTGAACCACAGTACATTCATTATTGGGCTGCATTTATATTTAAAGAGGAGGTGAAGTCAAGCCTTCTCCGTCTTCCCTAGTAGTTGGTAAAGGTCAAATCTGACACCTCCCAAGGGCCCCATCCAGTTCTGGCTGGTTGCAGCCCCAGAGGAGCCAGGTAAAGTAGCTAAGAGATTACTGGAGGAGTTGGGTGGCAGATTCTAATTTCAGTTCCTGCACTAACTAGTAGACAAGGCTTCCCTGGGCCTTCATCATACCTGTCAAATAAAAGGGCTGTCCTAGATGATCCCTGAATCCCCATGCATCTCTAAGATTCTGAGATTCTAACAAAATCCGTGGTCTAAAAGGCTGAAGAATTTCTCATACTCTTGGCTAGACTGAGGAACAAGTAAAATCTCAAATTATTAAATCATTAATAATTAAGATACAAAATTTAATGTTATAAATGAGGTTTAATACACGAATAGATTCTAATATAGAAAAAGCCTTTAAATTAAAATGTCAAGTCGTTGTCCTAGCAGGGAGTCTTCAGAGCCATCATTTATATCTGAACACTCTGTGCCTAATTTCAGTGACTAAATGCATCATCCAAAGATATCTCCCCTCTTGGTCACCAGCTTACTGGAAATGAACAAAATATGTTTGTTTATATAGAATTATCTAGAGATAGGGTGTTGAACCATTGTCAAATAGGAATGATTTAGAGTAGAGACTAAACTCCCCATCCCACCGGCACTTATCTGACTTGTGTCATATCTGGATTTTGTTAGGAGTCACTCTCCAGAGAAATTTGGTTGGTTCAGTTTCCTTTTACCCTCACCTCCTTTATCTGACTTCTCTTCCTTGTCATATTTATTCCCATTGCAGAGTGAACGTAGAATCCTTTCATGGAATCTGAAACAAATTATGGAACTCCGGCATCCCACTAAGCCCTAGTTTATCTCCGCATGGACTTGACTTCTAAGGAGTGGCCTGAGAACCTGCAATGAACACCTCACCTTGTGAAGCTTCACTCTGTCACCCCAAACGCTTTGACATTAATACTCAACACCCCCTTTTCTTCCAGTTGCTTTGTTTTGCAGACCGTTTCCTTCCCCCACCGTCCTCCCACCACCTCGGATTTTGTTGCATCTTCGGACTCTTTTCGGAAATCTAAACTTCCTAAAATATACACGGAGCGCGTGCGGGTGCGCACACGCGCGCGTATACCCTCTCTCGAGTACACCAGCCCCGCCGGGCCGGCTCCCAGTCACGGAACACATTCCATTCTTCGCGCTCGGGCACACCCCTCCGCAGTGAGGATTGGTCGGGCAGACCCCCCAGTCGGCGAGGCAGGCTCCTAAGAGGCCCAGACGCCTGCCAATCCCCACGGGCTGTCAAAACAAGTCTCCCTCCCTGTCACAACAGAGCGGAGTGGAGGCCGCCGCCGCACTTCCTGGGGCCGCGGCGCCGCAGTCTGCGGGCAGGTGGCGGGTGCGCCCGGCTGCAGTCGCCCAGCTCCGGACCCCCTCGGGCCACGCGCGTCCGGGCTCCGGAGGCCGCCTGGCTGGGCGCCCGGTGCCTTTTGTCTGGCGTAGAGCGGGCGTTTGCATCACATTTCGGATACCTCCTTCTATTTTTCGCCTCTCTTCCCTCCCGGTCACATCTCCTCCCCACTCTCGCCACCGGACCCGCTGGACTGCTAGCCTCCTGGACCAAAGCCTGAGGACGTCTCTGCCCGAGCGATGCCTCCTCTCCGGAAAGTTGCCGCCGCCGCCGCCGCTGCCACCGCCGCCGCCGAGCGGTGAAACAAAGTCTGGCGGGGCCGTCTCCCGGTGCACGAGCGCACCCGTGCCCAGCGGCTGGGCTCTGCTGCCGGGCGTCCCGTCTCTCCCCCGGGAGCCCGAAACGCGCCGTGCCATGGCAGAGGGCGCGGCCGGCAGGGAGGGTCCGGGGCCGACCGATGCGGCCGGGGGCGAAGACGACCCCCGAGTGGGCCCTGACGCCGCCGGGGACTGCGCTGTGGCCGCCGCTGGGGGCAGGATGAGAGACCGTCGCAGCGGGGTCGCACTGCCGAGCGCCGTGGGGGCCCCAGCGGACAGCGAGGCTGGCCTCCTAGAGGCTGCACGGGCGACCCCCCGGCGCAGCAGCATCATCAAGGTAAGGGAAGCTGTGCGGCTCCAGGAGCGAGGGTGTGGGTAGTGGGTGGGTTGGGGACCCAGGCAGGATGTAGCGTGTCCGGAGGCATCGCAAGCTCGGCATTGTTTTCTCCCACCTCTTTCACTGCCAAACCTTCCTTCCTCGTCCGGCGGTTCTCAGACTCAGCTCTCAGCCAGGAAAAGCAGAAGTGACTTTTTTTTCCCCTGACAGCCAAGGAAAAAAGTTCCGCTCTGCGTCTTTGCGTTTTAATGGATGCTTTTCCTCATTTTTCTCTGCAAGCTTCACTAAACCACTGATGATAGGAGGAAGGGAGGACGGACTCAGGATAAATGCAGACCCACGGATGGTTGTGCACTACTCTACAGCGAAGGGTTAGCTTTTCCCACACAGTAAAGGAAATGCCCAGCTTACTCTCAAGTGAAAAAAAAAAAATCCTCTCTAGACTCGAATGCTCCCAAAATACCAAGACACGTCAACTTTCTGGGTAGGCAGGCAGAGTTTTCAGTGGACGTTGCAGCACTGCAAAGAGGATGGAAGAGCCCCGGGTTTTTGCACTGCAGAAAGCACAACTGGAAAGCAATCAATTTCCCAAGCATTATCCCTGGTCCTTGTGGTTACCACCACATCAGGGAAAATGCTTCCTGCCCCCTAACCACTCCACAGGATTTCTATCCATCCATTTAGGAAGGAATTTGCAAACCTCTCATACCCTTTCTCTTTCTGCCTTACACTTGGGGCTTGTTTCCTCTGTTTGAGATTTCATCCTTTGGGTGCATGACTTTGGGGTAAGGCTCTTTGGGGTAAGAACTCTTGCACAAGCCTCTGGAAAAGGGCCTCAGCGTAAACATATGTGAGTAATCATGTGCATGTGAGATTAAAATTGATTTTGATAGAGCAGTCAGTATGAAACTGTATGTGTATATATATGTATATGTGTGTATATATATATATATATATATATATATAAACAAACACATACACACACACACCACTAGTGACAGTGAAGATAGACTTGGAACTACTTACTGTTCAATTTACTGAGTGTGCTAATACATTCAAAACTGGTGCTCAGGGTTAAGCTGTGTACCCACTACATACATAATGCATGTCTTTCCTCAAGCTTCCAGCACCAGTGTAGGTACACTGCACCCATAGTACATCCACCTAGTTATAAGTATGGTCTTTTTCCCAACTCTGACACATGGAAGTTTCAAATGGATGCAGAGATTTCTATATTAAAAGAAGAGTGGATGTTAATTGCAAATGACTTGTTGTTTCAGTTATTTTGTGGCTTTTGATTATGTGAAAGCGAGTGTTCTTTTCCAGGTGTGAATTTAGGTAAAAGGGAAATTATCACTTTTTTTTTTAACCCACAGGTCAGAAAGCATTTTGTTTTGAAACCTATAAATCATCACAAGTAGGAAACATTGATACTACCTGTGGGCCTGTGTGTATAAAACAGGCTCTGCAAGGTAGTTTAAAGTGTATGATTATAAAGAGCTGTGGGCTCTATCATGCTGTAAAAAAATAAAAGTAATATACAAATTCTTGCAACTAAGTTTGTTACTTTTGAATTGTACAGTGCTGACATATTCTTGGAAGAATTGCTGCTGAGTAATAGTGCCTCTTATTTTGAAGTTTCTTTTTGTGGCAAAAAAGGAGGGACACTATATACTGTCAATTTGATCTTTCTCCTATTTAATGGTAAATTAAACAAACATTTAGTAAATGGCCTTTAAAATTAAAGCTATGAGAAAATAAAGTGAATTATTATTTTACATTAGGTTTTATCAGAAAAGCAAAACATCAGATGTTATGAAGGAATATGAAGGGAAGACCCCCAGCCATTCCAGACTCCCACTGACATAGCTACCCCAATTCTGTTAACACTTATGTACTTCCAAAATGTTCCATGCATTTGTAAACATATGTATTTTTATGTATGTATGATCAATTATTGAAGCTCCTGATTTATACATAAAATCTGGCTAGTCATACAGGCCTCATAGCTTCAAATTTGCTTCGAACATTTTTGATACCTAGAGGGTTGTCTGAGGTCATTGCGATGAACAAATTAATCTTTAAGGATATCCTGGCATTGGGCAGCAGTCATTGGAGTCTGTCCCCAGAGGTCTTCATTCCCTTCAGGGAGGCAAAAAGGCAGGTGGTGGGCTCTGTTCCACTCCCTCTCTGAGATCAAGGACCTTTCTGTTGACGTCTTGAATCTGCTGCCCCATCATTTGTTCACTTTAATGTAGTAAGAATGAGCGTTTCTAAAAAAGGTCTAGATCATATAAGAAGTACATAGAACACGTTCTATATTGAGAGAAAATGCATTTTTCAAAGTTTTGCCAAGAGTTTTTTTTTATTTGGCATTTAAACCTACCCCAAAAAAGAAAGGCTTTAGTACATTTTATATTAGTCAAAATATTGAATGCTATTCCAAATATCCAAGTGCAGCGATAATTGATATTCATGATCATAATGTGAGCCACTGAAAGATTGTGCATCATCAAATATTAAATTCTTTTCAGCTCAATTTAGGGTATTGTTTCAGAATAGTACATTCCTTTATCCTGCCAAAAACAGACTGTCTTGTATATTAATAAAAGGAATGTTTTCAGTAAATTTACCCTCCCTAATTTGTGAAAACATGTGTTTAGTTGAGAAAACAATTTCCTTCAGAGCTGATGAAAACAATGACAACATTTATCTGTACACATTTTCAAAAATTCTTTCTACCATCATTGTGTTTCTTCCCTTATATCACCAGTCCTAGGCTTTAAGATTTGATGTGAGAATTAAAGTGGTTCTCTTTAATCTGTCTTTTTTCTCTTTTCTATATGATTATTTCAACAGCATTGACATTGATAAATTATGCATATTTTTTGGTAAGTGCATTGTTATATACCGCAATAATGCAATAGAGTCCATCTTATTTCTTTTTGATGACTTTTGGTTTGAAATGACAAGTTAGGTACATGCAGGATTGATATATCTGACAGTTATTTATGATTCTGCATTTGAATATATTTCTAATTAAGAAATTGGACCATTTTCTATCTAGTATTTGATATCATACTTATAATATTTAAAATATTTAACATTTTAGATTATAGTTTATAGCTCTGTAACTGTAATATTCTGGAAATCAAAAGTAGCATAGCTTATTCTCTGTATTAGATGGTGGGAACTAAAATACATACATGTTTTAAACATAGCAGTTGATTTTTCTTCCATTATATGTAATGTATTGACAAGTTACACTTTTTTCCATTTCCTTTTGATTCTACTTAAGTATGAATTCTCTAGACAAAGAAGAATAGAAATTGTCGTTTGGATCTGGGTATATGGGATGAAGATAGGAGTTGGGAATGAGGTGTGAGACCTGTACTGAAGCAGCTAAAGTAATGATTAGCTTGGGTGTTATTCATGTCTCATTTTATATCGTGGCCAGTCTCATGTTCATTGTGGGCTAGTGTAGTGGGTTTCTGAGCTGCAGCCTCAAAGATGCACCTTGGGTACCAGCTGACCCATATCAAAATTGTGGCTCTCTTCAGAGGTGCAAGGGAATGGAATTCACATTAAGTGCCTCCTACTATGAGTCAGATACTAAACTAGGAGCTTTCATGCATTTTATCGCTTAATCCTCACAGGAAACCCTCTAAAGTAGGGAAGGGAAGCACGGAGAGCTAGTGTTAAAATGTGGAGTAAGGATTCAGAGCCACGTCTGCTTAACTCCAGGGTGTGTGTTCTTGTGCTGGCTCTCGGATGCAGGAAGTCCACAGCCTATGAATGATTTTTAAGTTAGAAACAACCTGAACGCATAAGACAGCGGCAGAAGAGTATGAATCTTGGGTCCCAAGGCCTGTGGGGTAAATTATCCTTTCTCTGCCCTTCTCCCCCCAATTCAGAACATCTAGAGCTAGATAACTCTAGAAAGGGATTGCAGCCTCTCCTGTCTTTGACCATTTTATTAGGCCTGTGCTGTATTAGAATAGGCAGAGCAATTTGGCAGGTGTTCTGCTTGGTGTCAATATAGGAAGCTCACACCTGTTGTTTTACACCAGGCCCACTTCCCCTGTGGCCAAGCACACAGTAAAGTTTGTGAAGGGTTATATTCTCTTTTTAGGCTGATATTCACAGGAAACAAATGCCTGGGGCATAGGAATATATATTATTCTAGGGGAGTGAGAAAAATAGGAGATCTTTATTTGGGGCACTGAAAACATTTTTTTAAAAATAGAGAGTTATGAAGGGAAATCAAATGTGATTGAAAAATTACTTAAAAATGTTAGGCACACTATGAATTATATAGGCTTTGTATATTGACCTGAGAATTAATCAGCATTTATAGACTTCTTTTCCCTCTACAAATATGTGTTAAAAGTTCCAAATAAGCAACTTATGGATGAATTTTGGAAAAACACCTGATCGTGCAGAGGAACTGGCCAGCCTTTACTATAAGGGGTACCGTGAGTGTACCCTGGCAGTTTCAGTTGGGGTTCTTCTCCTGAAGTGTGATTCAGCTGTGTAAATAGCATCGTACCTCTTAGGTGGATTTGGTTTATTATCCCAGCAACTTCAGTTAGAATGTTTACTTTCTCTGAAATTACCATAGAAACATGGTGGCATTTCACCTTAAAAGTGGTTGCTTCTAATTGCGGTGCCTTCTGCTGTGATTTCTTATAGCACCTCTCAAGAGAATTAAGACTAAACTTCAGGTAAAGACCTTGTCATACTTTGATGAAAGGTTTTAGAAGTGCCTGTTGATTATTGTTTGCTACTACTATTAGAATTCACACTATTTGTTTTCCCTTTTGAAAAATATATTAAAGTTAAAAAAATATAAGTTAATTACATAGCCATTGAGGGGTTGAACACACATTGTGATTAAGACTGAACAGTTGTTTTCCCAGTCTTTCCCTTTTTACGATGGAGAAAATAGGTAATTAAATTTTGTACGGTAAAATGTCAATCGAACATTTATTGCCAAGTAACACCTCAGGCACAGGAGGGGTTATGAAAAGACATCAGGAGACCGCCGGCTTCACCTTGGTGCTGCTGAACAAACAATTCATTAGCTGGTTCTAGGCAATGCCAGAGCAACTGATCAGGCAGCAGCCCAAGAATCACTCAATGAAAGGATTGCAGCAGTCTTCCCAGCTTCCTCATTCATTTCTGTTCAGCTTTAATAAGCGTGAATATTAAAAATAACTCCATGTTCAGGAGCAATGTCCAAACTGAGATATGCACAGCATTGTATATTTATAAAAACTATCTAACTTTAAATGGCTAAACAGAAGCAAGACGCAGGAGTAAAGTCACTTTTTGAGTTTCCCATTGAGATCTCAGCACCTGTAAATGAACCACTGGTTATAAGAGAAAGAGAATAATTTGATTGACTTTAAATCTAAGGTAATAAATCAGTAAATCTTATTATAGTGAAACCTGTCGGTTCTGCAAAATTTTGTATTTTGATAAGTGTTTTAATAATATTAAAAAAAGGTTTATTTTGTTGAATCTTATTCACCTCTGTATGCTAATTTATTTCTGTATTCTAGTTTCTATAATAGGGTAAAATAGATAGAGTGTATTGTAATTAATGATTATATTAAACTGATAATAACAGGACCAGTATTGGCCAGTGTATTGTGTATTTCACCTAACATTGATGGCAACAAAATCATAGTAGTACAAAATATTGGAATAGTCCCTTTCATTTAAAATTGGATTTGATTTGTAGTTTTATTTGTAACATCTTATGTGGCTGTGTTTAAGAGAGATATAATCTAGTTTATTTTCAATAGTGCCATTTTAACTTACCTCGTTAATAATCAATCTAGCATTATTTTGAGAAACGTAAGATTGTACATGGTAATTAGGAAAGAACCATTATCTAAATTATCATTATCACTCTGGAAAGAAGGCAAGTTAATTTTGAAAACACTACAATCCATCCAAAAACAACATAAAACTAAACTACTGCTGATAAGACTGCAAACTGGTACAACCTCTTTGGAAAGCAATATGGAGATACCTCAAAGAGATACAAGTAGATCTACCATTTGATCCAGCAATCCCATTACTGGGCATCTACCCAAAAGAACAAAAGACATTCTATAAAAAAGACATCTGCACTCAAATGTTTATAGCAGCACAATTCACAATTGCAAAGATGTGGAAACAACCCAAGTGTCCATCAATACACGAGTGAATTAATAAAATGTAGTATATGTATGCCATGAAGTTCTATTCCACAAAAAACAATGGTGATATAGCACCTCTTGTATTGTCCTGGATAGAGCTGGAACCCATTCTACTAAGTGAAGTAGCCCAAGAATGGAAAAATAAGCACCACATGTACTCACCATCAAATTGGTTTTAACTGATCAACACCTAAGTGCACATACAGTAATAACATTCATCAGGGGTCGGGCAGATGGGAGGGGGGAGGTGGGGATGGGTATATATATACATAATGAGTGTGATGCACACCCTCTGGGGGATGGACAGGCTTGCAGCTCTGACTCGGGGGTGGGGGACAAGGGTAATATATGTAACCTAAACATTTGTACCCCCATAATATGCTGAAATAAAAAAAAACTACTTTGGTAAATGTGCTTAGTTTCGAAATATTTGTTAATTTGTGTTTGTAAATTTACAATACTGTATAGGTATTATAGGCAAGGGTTTTGTGTTTGTCCTTAACCATACAACTTTGTATTCAGCAGTTTAAAATACCTTTGAAAGATAATATCTGCTTTGTTAATTCTTTCTTGCTGACCTTTTTAAAGGGCCTTTTAAAAGATGCTAAGTCTACACTAAGCACAGACTAAGCCCAGTCTATATGTATAAGTAGGCAAATATGCATTATTTATATGGTACGAAATCATGGAAATGTTGAGATTGTGGTGCTGAGTATTTAGAAAATCAGAGATACTCGAATTCAGAACACCTTCCCTGTGAGACATTGAGGGAGATGAATACACAAAGAAGACAAAAAGAGACAAAATAAACCTTTGTACTTTATTGAAACACTTGCCAGTGTTTTGTTTAATGTTAGCTGAGACCAAAATTACAGCATGGAACTCTGGAAAGTTGGACCTGACCGTAGTATATAGGCACTTTTCCCTAAGGCTCAGATGACTTCAAACCAAAGCAGGCCAAATAGACTGTGTGTCCTACTCCTATATCAGACAGCTGGTGATGACCATGTGCTAATCAGGGCACACCCACCAGGGCCAGAAAATAAGGAGTCAGGGACACCACAGCATGAGGAGAATGTGTTTCCCCTGGAAGAAGCCTCCTTCAGCTCAGGCTGGGTTACAGTCTGGCTCAGGAAAAGGGAAACTGTCAGAATAGTGACCTGCCCTGCCCCCTTTACAGGTCAGCCCTGATTGTTGGGTCGAGGAGGAGAGAGAGAGGAGACTACAGTATGTGCACTCCTGACCACTCTCTCATTTGAAAGAGTCACCCCATAAAACATAGCCCAGTCAATGTCCTTGAACTTGCAGTTTCTTAATCATGGATAATCACTAATTTTTGGAGGCGGCAGTGGGGGTGGAGGGAAGGGAATGGAGCCTTGTGCTTCCCCTAGAGACTGACATACAAGATGCAAAGTCATCTTCGGCATTTGGTGAACTCCAGTTTTGAATACTTTGGAATTATTGATTTCATACCATAATTAAATATTATATATTTAGAAATGTTATTAACAATTAAATAGCTTTTTTATGTTTAATCTATTAGATAAAACACACAGTAACATCTTGAAGAGGTTCTCCTACTGAGAAATTTTCTTTATGATAATAGCAAATGCTTATGTAATATGTATTGAGTCTGGCATTGTTCTGAGCACTTCATGTGTATTAAATAATTTAATCCTTACAGTAACCATATGAGATGAGTATTATTATTACCTCAATTTTTACAGATAGTGAGATGTTAAGCGACTTGCCCAAGGTCACATAGCTAGTAAATACAGAGCCAGAAAGTGAGTCCAAATAGTCTAGCTCCAGAGGTTGCTTTTTAATATTTATGCTGTAATCCTCTCAAATAGTATTGATTTACACCTAAGCTGGTGCAGATGAAATAGCAGATTTTTTTTTCTGTTACCTTAAACACTGAAGTTCAGCTGACAAATCAAAAAAATGATTTTGAAAATGGTTTTGGGAAATTCTCGCAAAGATTTTTGAATATACTTTCCCTCTCTCAGTTTTGTAGCCTTTCACATAAAATACCCATGACTTGACATTAATATTGTATTCCATTTTCCTTTGAGAGGAGTGGGACTCCTGTTAGTACTAGCATACCTAGTATTATTGTGCTTTGCTTTATTGTATTTTGCAGATATTGCATTTTTTACAAATTGAAGATTTGTGGCAAGCCTGCGTCTAACAAGTCTCTTGGCATACTATAGAGACATCTTTCAGGAAAGGAAGAGTCAATTAATGAGGCAAACTTCATTGTCTTATTTTAAGAAATTGCCACAGCCACCCAACTTTTAGCAACCACCATCCTGATCAGTCAGCAGCCACTGACATCAAGGCAAGACCTTCTACCAGCAAAAAGATTATGACTTGCTGAATGAAGGCTCAGATGATTGTTAGCACTTTTTAGCAACAAAGTATTTTTAAATTAAGGTGTACACATTGTGTTTTTATACATCATACTATTGTATACTTACTAGACTACAGTTTGGTATAAACATAACTTTTATAGGTATGCCTGTATAATTTTATTCTTTGAAATTAGCATCTTTACCATGAGCATGAGTTAATGATCCAACTTTGGTATAAATTATATAGGCTAAGGATGGGCTGTTAATTATTGCAACCTGACATGATTTTTTATATAGTTTGATAGTTTTGTCTCCCAGCATCAGTAAATCAACAAGGAGTATGTGAGTTTCCAATCCAAGGAAGTTGCAGTTTTGTTAAGTGGTAGTTGATATGATGCTGTATGACTGAGATTTCTTTCCAGTTAGCTCTGCAGTTAAGTGTAGTGCCTAACACATAGGAGTTCAGTAAATATTTGTCGAATTCCATTAAACTGAAAGTCTGTCTGATCACAAGGAAACAAACTCCTTGTTTTTGGTGGAACTTTTGAAGTCAATATGTAGGAAGTCCAAATATATGATTATGTTATGAAATTATTGTCCTGCGGCTGCTTTATCATGTTAAAGGTAATGAGTCCATTCTTCTGTGCAAAGATACAGTATCATACAGTATCAAATGGTACCCAATGGTTTGTCCCCATCATGTGGAGGCTGGCCAGCTGTTAAAGGTACAGTCAGCTTTCTTGTTGAGACCCTTGTACATCAGTTTTAATTATCTATCTGCAGTTATGTTAAATTAGTAAAAGGATATAGGTCTTTGGCCTTCTCTCTCCCTTTCTCTCTCCTATCACAGCATTTGCACAGTAAAGTATTTGGTCACATTCTCTAATAGTGAATTTTTTTTTGGCAAAAAAAGTGGCTTCTCCCAAATATCTGAAACTTAAAAAATTTTTTTTCCTAATACTTTCTCATGTTCAGCTAGTGTGGGATCAAGCTAGTTTTATAATAAATATAGTGGGGGGTGTGTGTATGTGTGTGTACACGTATACTAGGCACATTGTAAGTCAGAAGCCTCAATAGCAGGTAACCTTTTGATCCCCAGCTTTCTGTGCTACAGCTGGGATGATGGTCTTTATCCAAAGACATGTTCAGCAGAAAAATAACTGCATGGTCAGTGAGAAGTTGCACTCAGAAGTGTTAGCAGTTAAGTTTGACCAGAAGTTGAGGTTTCTGGAAGGAGGGGAGAAGAGAAAGAGAAGGATCAAGGTGTGCTAGAGGGAAATGGAGTCAGACGGGACTATATTTATAAATGAGCTGAATAAATGGCTCCACAGATGTTCTTTACCTCCCTCATTCTGCCAGAAGTGGTACATTTTGGAATTCTTTTTTTTTTTTTTTGGATTTTGATTGCTTTTGGTTCTTCCGGAGAGGCTTTTAACTAATGGGCACCTCACATCTTAACACTTACCAGTATTGCTGGACACAAAGCTTTTTGGGTCTACAGATTCCTGGGAAGCATCGAGGGAGGATTGGTCTGGGTTGTTGGTGGGGAAGCTTGGCATTAAAGATAAACTGTCTACTTTGCTAGTCCCAGCCCTAGGAGAGTCCAGGGAGAGTCTTCATGGTTGCATCCTCAGCATGATAGATTCACCAACAGAGAGAAATGGCTTCTGACAAACACATCATCATAGAAGTTGGTGGAATTGGACAGAAATGGTTGTGAGTGCTGGAATTAGCCACACAGCTTAAAACAAAAGGCTCTAAGTATCCATGTATTCATGAAACCACCCCCTTCCTCTTACTTAGAAGCAGCCTCCATTGCCTTAACTGCTGCTCTTTCCCACAGCCCTCCCCCAGCCTAAACAAGGGGAGGACTGGAAGAGAAAAGGGGGCCTTGGAGGGGGATTATGGTTCCTAAAGAGAGCCTATCTCTTCCACTTCCCTCATTGTGAGGGGAAAAAGATCATGACCCTTTCTGAGGTTGAGAGAGTACTCAAGAGATGATTTTTTTGAGTGTAAGTTTGGGCAGTTAATGGTGTGGCATGCACCGAGTCTCTCTATGAGGTAGTTGAGACTGATTCTCATTTCTTCTCCGGAAGATACCGAGTTATTGGACCATCACAGCCCCTGATACTATCCTGTTTGTGGAAAAAGGGGACACTGTAGAAGATGGCCTGGCCAGGCCTTTTGCTGCTGTCCCACCCAAAGAGGCCACTTGGGTAGAGGGACTCCAGTAACAAAAGGCTGGGGCAGGGGCTGGTGAGGAGTGGGAGGAAGAAGTCAGTGTCTACAGAAAATCTCTAACACCAGAATAATGAACATGTAGGGAAGAAAGGCACTGTGGGGAACAAGCAGCCCCACAGAGAGTTAGCATTTGGACGCCTGTCTCACAGAGGGAACCAATGGTCAGCTCCGTGTTAACCCGAGGAGCAGAGAAAACCAACCTAGTGGGGCTTGCAACATCCCTGCGGGTCCATCTGATAGGGAGACCTTGGCCTCTCCTGTCTTTACGCCAGCCCAAGCCCAAAAGGGAAGTGCAGGGGGGAAGAGAAAGGGAGAAGTGAGTAGAGTAGACCCATCCCCACATCCAGCCACTAAATCCACCATTCTCATTTGCCTTGGGGGCCGTCAAGTAGTGAAGAGGACCTGGAATCAAACATGAAGTTTTGAAATGAACAGGACTGAGTATTTAAGGACTTGAAAGAATCCTTCTAATAATTGAAAGAGAATGAAACATGGAATCTGAGTGAGCTATTGGTAATAACTGGGGTGCACAGGGGAAAAGGGGATCTGAGATGGGCAGCTGGGGAAAAATGACGTGTATGTTTATACCCCAACAACTGGAGACTGCTTAGTTATTCAGTTACATTATTACAGAATTGGAGAGCTGGAGGGGAACTTAGAGATTATTCTTTCATCCTACCCTTCCCTTTCACTAAGCACGGCTGTTGACCATCTCTCCCAAGGACCCCTTAGAATTAGATTATTTGTGATAATTAGACAATTGAATTAGAATTGTTTATGATACTATGAGTAGGTAATTGAGGTTTCTTTCAAGCGTTCATGTTATAGAATAATAATAGGCACTAACGTTGTCAAGATCTTACAATATCTTCAATTCTTATAACAGCCTGGCAAGATGTAGCTATCATTATCATTTCTACCTTACAGATGAGGAAGCCGAAGTTCTGAGAAGTAAGGAGACTTGCTCCAGGTCTCACAGCTATTAAGTATGTGTGTGTGTGCCACAGCTAGGGGGAAGACAGGTTTTTACTCCCCATTTTCTTTTTATCCCCTAAACCTGCAGACCTGGTACCCCAAATTTCCAAAAAATAACTTTACATTGTTCTGCAATAAAAGCAACGACCGTCTATTGAGCTACATGCATATATCTTATTTCATTTAAACTGGAAGTCAAAGGGATCTAAGAAACAATAATGGTTCTGAAGTGATTGTTTTGGCACAAATTCTAGATTGGGGGTTTGGGTTTCTCACTCCTCAAAACTTCCATGTCAGAAACCCTAAGTATTAGTTTCCTATTGCTGCTGTAACAAATTGCCACAGACTTAGTGGCTTAAAATGACACAAATTTATTATCTTACAGTTTTAGAGTCATTATTCTGTTTCTGTATGCATTGTCAGTGTAATGGGGTTTCAACCTGTATGGCAATGTAAGATATTAAAATAAGAAAAAAGCCCCATTTCCTGAGTGTTGTCTATATCAAAGTACAATTTCCATGTAAGCTCACATCATAGAGAATCAGTTGCAATCTGGTTTCATGGGTAATCAGACAAGTTTACGGAATGTTTTCCATTATATAAAGCCTGTTAAAAGCCAGAAAAGAAAAACAGTACTTTGCACAGACATTGGGATCAACTGAGAATGTGGCATTAAATACGATAAAAAAGTTGAAGTCGTAATTTAAAAAGTCCTAGATGTAGATATTAAATATTTATTTATACAGAATGAAAACTCTGCAGAGGATATTTTTGCTGTTTTGAACTTCTTCAGGAAAAATCTGGAGAAAGCCAAACTGTGATTTAAGTTCTTTAACTACTGTGCCTAATATCTTATTATCTTTTAAAAAATCAGCTTTTTTACAAGGTACAAAAACATTGCTCTGAGGCTTCTTATGGACATAAAAGCTTAACCGTGTTTATTTTATTATGTTTTAAATATTTCTGTATTCTTATTAATGGTTTTAATTTTGCTATTTAGGTTTTACAGTTGAAAATGGCTTAAGCATTTTAAAGGTCAGATAGATGATTAAGGTAGATTATTTGTCTTACTCCTATAAGGACCGACCTTGGTGCTATGACCTGTGAGGGACTGTCTTTGTAGTTGTCTTCAAATACTCTTTTTTTTTTTCTTTCCTATCATTTAGGTCTTTTCCTTCAAAACTATTCTGTTTTTGGTTTTCAGGAAGGTACCCAGCCTTCCAAAATATTGTTTGCTTTCGATGATTGGCTCGCTCTGCAACTGAATTTAAAATTTCACTATAAAAATCTCTATTAAAGGTGGGATTTAGCTGAGAATATTTACACATGAATCTCTGAGTTTTTGAAATGAAAGGGTTCACTCTCCATATTTAGAAATACTTGCATTTGGTAGGATGCTATGTTGCTTTAACAAAGAGATCCCAACATATAGTGGCTCAAACAAGATAGTTTATGTCTTTAAATAAGTAACACTAAGCAGGTTATTCTCAATCAGGTAGGTGGCTCTGTTCCACAGAGTAATTCAGGGATGCAGGTTTGTTTTGTTTTCTTCTTGGGCCATCCCAAGATGTTGATTTGTCCCTTTGATGAAACTGGCCAACCACCTCTACATCCTACCTCATAGGAAGCGGGAAAAGGAAAGTGGAGGGTGATTAGCTTCTTTTTAAGGAAGTGACTTGTAAGTTGCACATACCACTTCTGCTTATTGGCTCATTACTCATGGCCATGCCCAGCTGCACAGAAGGCTGGGGAATGTAGTCTCTACCTGAATGGCCATGTGCTCAGTAATGATTAGGAGATTCTTGTTAGTAAAACGAAGAAGAGGAGACTGTAAGTTTTTGTTAAGGTTAAAAGAATTAGTCACGGCGTATATTCTTAACTTGGAGAATGAGTCAAAATGGTTTCTTTTGCAGGGGGTAATATGAGGGAGTCAAACATTACTCTGTTATGTTTTTGGGTTCACATTTTTTTTTTATCTGGTTAGGGCATTTGAGCAGAACATGGCTGATGTGCTACTAGGTACTATTTCAATATCTGTATGAGCCAGGTAGCTTCAAAATTGTTTCTCACATACATGGACTGCACAAAAATCCTGACTTGCAAATGTATACCATACATGAGAAGCCCCAAACAAGATCAATATAGGATGTCTTGAGTGACTGCTGTGTGCTGCACACTATATGAAAGAACCTGTGGTGAACTTTCTTAGGAGAGCCTTTGGAGATCATTTTGCAGTTA
>RJWJ010031094.1:0-19457 GCA_004363605.1 Indri indri | reverse complement strand
ATCTAGTATTTTGTTACAGTCACTCTTCTCAGATACACACAGTTAACCAAAAATATTTAGCACGACTACAGAAGTCAGTTTTCAAAAGCAACAGATTATGGAATCAGTTACGATTCTATACATAACTGAATCAGAAATGTCATATTTAACATTTGAATCAAAAATGTCATATTTAACACAACTACACGTCAGTTTTCAAAAACAACAGGTTTTGTACAGGTTCAAAAACAACAGAATCATTTATCCTTAAACTTCTGTAATGATCTGAACCAAGATTATCTTTTGAAAAAGCCCACATCTTCCACATAGCCAATTCTCAATCTACTGTGCAAGGACTGGTTATTTACCCACTTGACAAATATTAACTGAGCAACAGAATCACTCAGGCCAGGTCCTCTGGAGAACAAAGGATGTAACTACTTTTCCTCTTTGCAACAGTACACCAATAAGACACCCATAATTTATTACAAATGCAGAACTATTGGCAAATACCAAAACATATAAAGTCCAACAAAAGTCTTACTATATTAGCAGAAATGGTTGAGACTCATATAGCTGGATCAATTTTTCCTATACTAAATATTCATGTAGCGATGTAATTTTGAAATATACGAACCACAATGCAAATACAATACAGGTTTCAAAAAGTCAATTATAAATTATTTTCAAAAGTAATACTTAGAAGTTTTTTATTCCTTGTCATTTAAGTTTTCTTATGAACAGTGAAGAAAATGAGGTTTTTTTTGTGATATCTTAAGAGTTATAGACAACAAGGTAGAAAAATCATGCCTTCACTTATTCTTCCCAGCTTATCTGAAACAATGTCTAAACTTTCCCACCCACATAAGTTTTTGCTTAAATACTGTAACAATTCAAATAATATTTTCATTTTAGGAATATCAGTTCCCATTATAAGCACATCAATGTATGGATTCATTAAATCCCATCTTTTTTTTCCCCCAAATCTGGCCTATTAGGGTCAAAAATGAGAAATGTACACTCATTTTCTTATGATTTAAATATATATTAGGCAACATCATTCTACAAACACATTTTTTTTTTTGAGACAGGGTCTCCCTCTGTCACCTGGGTTAGAGTGCAATGGCATCATCATAGCTCATCGCAACCTCAACTCCTGGGCTCAAGCGATCCTCCTGCCTCAGCCTCCCAAGTAGCTGGAACTACAGGTGACAGCCCCTGCATCTGGCCTCTAACCATTATCTTAAACACAGCACTTGGTAAGCAGGACAGGATATCAACGAACAGAATTATGAGTTCTGGTATATACAGAACTTACACATGTAGTCATACATCTTTTCCTTGACCATCTATTTAATATACATTTACTACACATGTGACCAAATCCAGAGCACGAAGCAAAAACACACCCATCATAGGTGCCTGAACATTCAAAAACACAAGAATCATTTAGAAATTCAAATGAAATTAAAATAAAACATTTTCTAATGTACATACCACGCATGTCAGTTTTTTTTTAATGTGATGAAGCTCATAGGAAAGGATTTTTAGTTTAATTAAGTTTTTTAGAAAACCTGTGGGAAGAACTAAACATCGCACAGCACATTTGACCAGAGAATAACTCTTCTTTACATTAGTGTTATAAAAAAAACTCACCAGATTTTCATGGGAATGTACACTGAAAATATAAGCAAAACCAAGCTGAAATGATGATTCATCACACATCATTTTAATTACCCCCCTTTTAGAGACACATCTATGACACAAAGTTGAACTGAAACCATTCTTTTGAGACTGCCATAAATCAGAGGTAAGCAAACTTTTTCTGTAAAGGGCCAGACATTAAATATTTTAGGCTTTGCAAACCAGATGGTCTTTATCAAAACTACTCAACCCTGCTAATAAAGCACAAAAGGGCCATAGACAGTATGTAAACAAATGAGTGTGACTGTTACAATAAAACTTTATTTATGGTCACAAACGTGTACTTCATATAATTCTTGTGTTTCACAAAATACTATTCTACTTTTGACTTTTTCAATCATTTAAAAAGGTAAAAACCATTCTTAGGTCACAGACGATACAAAAACTATTGATAAGCCTAAATCTGGCCCACAGGCCACAGTGTGCCAATGCCTGACAAAACTGGAGTTAACCAAATCAGCATCATCACTCCAAATGTTTTAAAAGCTAGTTCATTCCCTCTCAGGGTATCATTGCATAATATAGAAGCACCGCTACCCTTTTACAGATGTGAAAAGCAAGCAATGAGAACAAAATCAAGAAATAAAAAAATAAATAAGAAAAGAAATTCCTTGGGTGAAGGAATCGGTAGAATTTAAAAAGAAATAAAAAAAATAAATAAGAGAACAAAATCAATGCCAAGTCTTACGCATTATAACGAAAATACAAAAAGAGTAGACCTCCTTCACCCAATGTATATGAGGCATCACTGGAAACATCCCTTAAGTACATCAATCCTCAATTTGAGGAGTATTTTTTATAATATTAATTTAATACTGTAAAACTGACGGAAAATGTCAAGTAGTCCATTCTTGAATCAAGCATTATATCTCATAAGAAAATGCATTAATGCCTCAAAAAATTCTAATATTGAGATATAATTTTTGTTTTTCCATTTTTTCCATTTTTATTGTTTGAATTTTTGATATTTCTTTTGTTTTGTATATTGTTTACTTGTTGCTTTGTGTTGTCCTAAAAAATGAATTTTTAAAAACAAGCCATGAAAGTTTAACAAATTTTCAAAATCACGAAAAGACACAAAGAGAAAGCCTTATTCAAGTCTTTCATAAAGATTAAATAGGCATTAATAATAGCTAATTATTATAACATTTACTAAACACAATATACCAGATACTGTTATAATATTAAGTGCTTTTTTTACACATATGAATTCACTACATGATTCATATTTACCTCAGAGGTAGAATACTATTGTTATCCCCATTTTACAGGTGGAAAAACTGCAAGCACAGAGATGATAGGTAATTTGCCCAAGATTACAGAATGAGTGAATGACAGATCTAAGATTTGAACCCAAGTATTTGACTCTAGGGTCCATACTCTTAAATATTGGAATATACTGCCTTTCAAATTAAAATTATCTACTTTGTACTTTATACTGAAATTAGAATATCTTTCAAATGCGGCCACCAAAGGCAAGCCTTCCCAGATCAGACGGAGGTGCTTATCTTACATCCTCTTTGGGGTCCCTCTCTCTTGTTTGGATTTGACTTGGTAAGTACTGAGTGGTTAACATGTACTAGACATTTTAAAAACAAGTAAAAGTACTAACTGCAGATACTGACGGGTACTATTTAATTGTGAAAAGTACAGTACGAAGAGGAAGAAAAGAACCTGATTCTGTCACTGGCTATCCACATTACACTTGGGAAAGCCCTTTAATCTTTGCATCTGTTCTAGCATCTTCAAAATTTAGGTACTTCTTTGAGGGGTACTGTGAGATTCAATTAAGATCATATATTTAATACATTATATTAATGTACAACAGTATTTTCGTAAGGAAAAAAAAATGCCAAAGGCCACTGCAGAAAAGGCCAAAACTTCAATGTCAACAACTTCTATTAATCTTCTAATTAGCCAAATTAAAAAGGAAAAAAACTCTTAACAAGAATAAAGAACATTCATTTTAACTTTGACCTTCTGTAGTCATACAAAATAACACAGAACACATGGACAAAATCTTTAAAACAAAAATAATGAAGCAGACCCAAGAAAAACTGCTGGGTTTATTTTTCCTCTCCTTCAGCACTGTCAAATTTTCATAAAAATTTGCCTTAGAATTATCTTAAATTTTCTTTTGGTTTCATTTTAGAATTAATTAATTATGGATCTTTCAATCTTGCAAAAAACCACTAGAACACAGTGAAGCAAAACTGTACTCATGCAAATATTTATTAAACTACTAGGTCAAAGTCATTTAAAGAGGCCAGCACACTGGCCCATGCTTGTAATCTTAGCACTCTTGGGAGGCGTAGGCAGGAGGATCACTTGAGGCCAGCAGTTTGAGACTAGCCTGGGCAACACAGCAACACTCCTATCTCTACAAAAAATTTTTAAAAAATTTAGCCAGTCATGGTGGTGCGCACGTGTTAGTCCCAGCTACTCAGGAGGCTGAAACAAGAGGATTACCTGAGCCCAGGAGTTGGAGGTTGCAGTGAGCTACGAAGACACCACTGCCCTCTTGCCTGGGTAAGAGAGCGAGCTTGTCTTGGGGGCTGTGGGGAGGTCATTTAAAGAGAATTAGAGAATACCTAGGACGTAATGATTTTAGAGTTCTTATAACTTTAGAGCCTCCTTAAATCTAAAGTACAGGGAAATTAACATATTAACAGTGCTTAAATACTACCAATTGAGCAAACAAACTACCAGCAGGGCAAGGTACAACTCACCTGGAAGGAAAGTGAAAGTAAAAGCAACACTATTTAATTTTAGGCTGCCTTTTTAATTTTGAACTTTGGACAATTAATGCCTAATTAATTTGCTTTAATAAAAGAAACTGCTGATTTCATTAACAATGGGGAGAGGAAAAATCTTCACTTTACTTATTTTTTTTGCTAAACTTTAAATCAAATCACTTACTGCTGCTGGACTAAGCATGCAATCATGAAGGTACTAACTCACAGGTGCTGAAAGAGAACTTGCCACCACATCGATCAATTAGGGAGGAAACAAGGAGTTAAGACACTTCAAGATTATTCAAACAAGAATTTTGACTTAATATCCAAATTCGTTATTTCACTATACTGAAATAAACAAATTCTGTAACAAAATTAACATTAAGTTATAGCTAATAAAATTAAATCATTTCCTCAACCAATTTTTATTAAATGCCAAAAAAATACTAAGTAATAAGACCTCTGTAATATTTCAAAGTACAAACCATTTTAACGTATACACTAAAAACACTTAACATAAAGGCAAAACTTACCAAAAAGTAAAGTTATTAACTCCAAATTGGCAAATACTATTAGATATTTTAAAATGTGTAAATATTAATTATAAATTCCCCAGATCCATCACTTAACCAAAATGTGTTATAAAAAATTACATTATTTTAAATACAAAACGTTTACAGACTCAAAGTTACTAGAATTCACCCAATGCCAGGGTCAGCTGTATTGTGTGCTTACAAATCCACCCGGGGCTTAGAAACATTAGCTATCTAACAACCATGACACAGGCTCAGATAACCAGAAAAGAACAGTTATGAACAGTTATATGACTCAATGTTTCATTCAATCACCTCCTTCATTCATTCACTAGAGTGTCATTAAGAAAACACCAGATATTTTATTGGTCTAGGCTTAAAAATTGGTTGAATTTTTAAGTGTAGACTTTAATGAGTATAGACAAGACTTCACACGCTCTAATAGTACTGTCTCCCAAGTTCCTTAAAATCACTGAGAGCATTTAGGATTCCCAGACTGAAAATAATGCAGTGTATCTGACCTCTTAAAAGATACTGAATAAAGTCTTAAAGAAATTTAACTATATAGGAGTCTTAAATATCAGCTAGGTTGGAACCTGGTTTTCTAGCATTATCACATGTAAGAGAAACCTCACTGGGAAAAAAAATTGCCCACTATTTATTCCTATGATGTATTAGTAGAAAACCCTCAAAACACCTACTGGATAATGACTGGGAGGGAGAAAGTTTGGCAAATGATCATTTTAGCAGTACACTATAATGTACCCTCTTGGAAGGTAGAAGACTAACATTATTAGGCCAAGCAAGGATTCTGCACTACTCCATTCCCCATGTCTCTTTTGGTCAGCCATGTATCTGCATCTTTACTACAGAGGCAGCACAGGTTGAAGCTACCCTAAGGCATGAGTGATTTATTAAGCTGTATACCAATTTTACGGTGATTGAGATTCTCACATCCCCCAAATTATTACACCTAAGTGCTATGATGCTAAGGTCAATTTACACTACGTAAGGAACCTTCTCTAATAACCATGTATTAATGGTTCTGTATCAAAATGGATAAAAATTTTTAAGGAAAGCCTACAAAGCTATATTCTCAGCACCACATTCTGTTCAAACTTTTCATCAATGACTCCAATAATAAAAGAACAGAAGAGCTGCTTATCAAAGCTGAATGTGACCAGCAGATAAATACTATTAATAATAATACACATGTCAAAGTTATCATTAGGCTTACATAATACACCAAAAGCATCTAAATAAAGCTTAAAAGAGATAAGCAGGTATGTATTTAGGGTTAAAAAGTTATTTCACTAGTTCAAGGTGAAGAACTGGTTTGGCAGCAGTTCACCTGACAAATTAGGCTTTAGTGTAAAAAAGCCTAACAAAAAGTCAAAAGAATGACAAGGCAGCTATAAAAGCTAAATGCAATTTTAGGTCACAGATAGAAGAGAATGCATCAAGTGCCTTCGAGGAAAAAAAAAAGGAAATCCTATCTCCAATGCCTGTAAAAACCAACAAATGTATCCAAAACAAAAGTCCTAAGGAGAATGAAGTGTCTGGAAATCAACGGAGCAAAACGGAAGAGCTGGAGGAGGTATACAGCCTGGAGAAGAGGAAAGGGAAACATCGTGGCAACCTACAAATATGTGGGACGCTATCATGGGAATAAGAGGGCATGTGTCCCGTACTACTGTTTCTCAAACTATCTGTAGTAAAGGGCCAACTTTTTTCCTTATCCACTGCAGACACTTTCATAAAATACAGTAAGAATATCCTGACACCAGAAAATTGCTATAAAAATTTCTAAATGCTTACTCCCAGTTTCTGTACTTAATCCATTGTGAACACGTAAAGAGTTCATAGACCCCCCTCCTCTTTGAGTAGCTTTATTCCATTCATACCAGAAAAAAGAACTAAATCAAAGGGAATCATTTTATAGGGAGAGTTAAATTTCAGCTTGACATAACAAAGAATTCCTAGCAAACAGGTGTGTCCAACATTGGAATGGCTTTCAAAGAGCAATGAACTCCTTTGAGAGGTATTCAGAGGAAGAATAATCTCACATGTTAATTTGTAAAATGGATTCCTGCATTGGAAAGGTGATGATTGGATTAAAACATTGTACAATCTCTCTACTCTCTACAATTCTCTAAGACCAATCAAAACCAAATATATACGTATACCCTTAAACTAGCCACTAACACCTAATAAATGATTAGCATACTTAGAAACTCAGTTGTGGTGTATTAGGTAGAATGTATGGACAAACCACTATGTAAATCATAATTAAGAAGCTCTAAATATGTGAAAATTATTAATAAAGGAGCCCCATATTCCTTCTAACTCACTATTGAGAACATAAACTTTGAGGCCTCTTCAAAACGTAAAACAAGGCCCACTAATCAAAAGCGCAAAACAAGGATGACAATCCTTTTCCTTTTTAAGAATCATGGATAACATCATTGCCATCTTAAATTCTCACCTCTTAGTGACTTTCACCCAGTCTCTACCTTGACCCTGTCCTAACTGTACTACTGGCATACACTATTCCTGTCTTCTCTTCTGGCTAAGTCAACCATTTTCCAGTGGTAACTACTTAAACCAGTCCTCTCCTACAAACTTATGAAAATACAAACGGGTTATCTACTATATACATTTCTGATCAATAACAATTTCAGATTCTCAACCATGCAATTTAAACCATCGTAAAGTATGCAACCAAATGCTATTGCTATCGCCTCCTTTCTGCTCCCGCTCAACCCTCCCCACAATCCACCTTCCATAAAAGTTGACCTAGCTGGGCACAGTGGCTCACGTCTGTAATCCCAGCACTTTGGGAGGCCAATGTGGAAGAACTGCTTGAAGCCAGAAGTTTGAAACCAGCCTGGACAACTCAGCAAGATCCCCATCTCTTAAGAAAAAAAATTGACCTAATATCCACGAACTACATCAACTTCTAGCTTGTTGTTGCCTCCTAGGTATAGATACTACCCACCAGTCTTCAATATTTTGTAACAATCAAAATTGGCCCCTAAATCAGGTCTTTTCACCAATTAACACAGGCTCACTACACTATTCTTTTAGAAACTTAAATGGATGCCCCCAGGAAGAAGGCTCCAGTAAATGCACTTTATAGCTGCATTTACAGAATTTTTTCACAGCTTATTTTGCACACTATTTCCCAAAATTCTGATGTGAAATACCACTGATAATGAATGGCTCATTTTCTTAAAAAGAGCAAGTATCAACAGTGGCATTAATAACAAAATACAAAACAATGAAAGCAAACCTGTTATAGAGAGGGAACATTGAAACACACAGAAAAAATAGTATTAATAGCAGGTGAGTTAAAGTGACAGAAAAAGAAAATTTACCCCTCAACATTAAGGAATTTTTAAAATCACAGGAAAAAAACATATCCACAGAGCAAAAGTCACCATCTACTCACTAGATTTCTTTTAAAATCAGACACAAAATCTATTACAGACCCACATTTAAACATGAGTACTCAGACTGTTACACTTTGAAATTTTCCTGGAATGTTAAGAAATCACCTGTAAGGAGCCCTTTTCCGTAAGTTCTTTCAGTGGCATGAAGACTTTAAACATTTTTAAGTATGAGCTCCAAAATAAATTCTCAATTCTGAGAAACATTTGAAAATCACCTGTTTTGTCTCTCAGTATTCTGGAGCTCCCTGTGGTCCCTTTTCAGGTGTTTGGTCAAAGACGTAAAGTACTCTTTTAAAAGATTCTGGAAAGGTTGTTGTTTCTCTGGACTAATTATCTCACTAGGAGGAAAACTCAAATTAAACTTCTCGGCAGCACTCTTTACTTTCCTTGGTACAAGTCCAGCAATATCATCTCCACAATGTCGACAGAAACTGATCACCACAGAAACGTGAGTGTGGGATTCCCGATCAGCATTAATAATATTTTTTAGCTGTTCATAGATTAAGGAAAGACCTTCCTTGTCAGTGAAAATCCCAACTATTGTCAATTCTGCGATGAAACGCAAATCAGTTCTTAACTTGGTAATGTTAGGCGTTTTCTCCTCTTTCCTTGCTTCAAAATGTTTTTTCCAGACCTGAAGGAGTGATGGGGCAAAGTCAGCATAGCGCTGGTGAAAGAGAGAGCACAGGTGCACAGCACAGTTCACGTCAGAGATTTTCAGCTTCGCTTCCACGATAGAAGATACAGCTTCTGCAATGTATTTGCTTAAATTGAGGCCATTAAAATCATGGGACAAGGAGTCTCTCTGCTGTTCTGTAATAGTTTTTAATTTCTTGACAAAAGCGGTATTTTTCTTCAAACTTGAGTCCAGGCGGCTAAAGAAATTTTCCTCTGGTCGGTTGTCTGGAGCATTTTGGTTTTTGCTACGAAGTTCCTTTCTTAACTGATGTCGTTCCCAAGCTTCCTGATGAAGCTGAACGGATTCTTCTTTCTCTCTGTATAAGAAACAAACAAACAAATAAATACTCTATATATTTTGAAGCATCACTGACAAATCCTAGAAGAGTAAAAGCCAGTGAAAATATAATCATCCAAGTACCAGAATCCACAAGGAACAAAAGATGGAGAAGGCCCTTTCCCTACACTTAAGGACATTTTATTGGCCAGGTGCGGTGGCTCACGCCTGTAGGAGGCCGAGGAGAGAGGATTGCCTGAGGCCAGGAGTTTGAGACCGACCTAGGCCACGGCAAGACCTCCTTTCTACAAAGAAGAAAAAACTTAGCCAGGCATAGTGGCACATGCCTGCAGTCCCAGCTACTTGGGAGGCTGAGGCAGAAGGATCGTCTGAGCCCAGGAGTCTGGGAGGCAGTGAGCTATGATGATGATGCCACTGCACTCTAGCCCAGGCAACAGAGCAAGCCCCTGTCTTGAAAAAAACAAGAAAAGACTTTTACTTTTTTTTTTTTTTTTTTGGAGACAGAGTCTCGCTCCCTCTATTGCCTGGGCTAGAGTGCGGTGGCGTCAGCCTAGCTCATAGCAACCTCAAACTCCTGGGCTCAAGCAATCCTCCTGCCTCAGCCTCTAGAGTAGCTGGGACTACAGGCTGGGACTACAGGCACATGCTACCATGCCTGGCTAATTTTTTCTGTTTTTAGTAGAGACAAGGTCCTCCCTCTTGCTCAGGCTGGTCTTGAACTCCTAAGCTCAAGCAATCCTTCTGCTTGGGGCTCCCAGAGTGCTAGGATTACAGGCATGAGCCACCACACCCCGTCAAGAAAAGACATTTTATTAATGTCTTAAGATAACGAGAGCCCAGTACTGTATACCGATAATACCAATGCAGTAGAGCAGAGGATTTTGAACAACTAGCTTAAAATTAAAATGCATTCAGCCAGCTGGCAAGCTAAACAAATAAAACATGATGCTTAATACAAAAAATATAAAATAATATGCTTGGGAAGGATATAAAATAAAAGCAATGAGCAAACAGGGAAAAAAAATTGTCCACAAAGAATACTTCAGTTAAAGAATAAGCATTATAAAAGAATGCATTAGAAATGTTTTGAATTGTTAGATAACCTTCCACACTCAGCATTAACCAAACCTTTAACAAAGTACCTTGTTAGGTTTGGTCTTAAAAATTCAAGTGTGATTTAGAAAATCTGGAAAAAAGCCAGAAGAGAACTATCAGAAAAAAACTCTATAACAAAAAGCTAATAAACTCACTTTATCTTGAAAAGAATAGCTAAAACAGATGTACCTATTTTTCTGCTAAAAAGAAGGAACAAGTTTAAATTGCAAAAGTAGCAAAATAACTTGAACAGGGGTTAGAAGACAGACAAATGATGTATCACTTCGAGGCTTCTGAGATATGTAACTTTAATACATACATCTCTAAAAAAGATTTTCATCTTTCTAAGACAATCATCCCTGAGTTACTGTATAATTCTATGATTTTTCCACTAAAAGCTAAAATATGTTAACAGAGAAGTTGTCTCCATCGCTTGGACATTTAAACATCTCTTATATGTTTCCCAGCCACGCAAACACAGGATTAGCAGTGAGAGTACATTTTAAGAAAGCATGAATATGCATTAAATAACTCAATTTTCACCTGTATTGAAAACACTTTAAGATATACAACAAAGCCTTTATGGGTAAAATACTATGACACTTTAAAATACTTCAAGGGGCAAATTAGCCAGGCATGGTGGCATGCACCTGTAGTCCTAGCCACTCAAAAGGCTGAGGCAGGAGAATCGCTTGAGCCAGGAGTTTAAGTGCAGTGAGCGATGATCAGGCACTGCACTTCCAGCCTGGGCAACAGAGCAAGACCCTTTCTCTTAAAAAATAAATACTTCAAGTGAAAAAAGCAGGTAATTATTGATCCTGGATAGACGGAGGGGCTCGTTCATTACACCACTCTATTTTTGATTATGTTGGAAATTTTCCCAATAAAAAGGTGGGCTTTTGTTTTTTGTTTTTAATTAAGCTCTTTTGATGGGAGGAGAGACAGAGCAAAGTTACTATGAAATTGAATATCTTTACGATTAAAATTTTTTGTTAACTTTTCTTTTTCTTATTCCTTCTTTTTTTAGTACCTTTTTACCACTAGAAATGACTGTAGAAATATGATTAAAATTTTTTTAAAAAAAATAAAATAAACAAACAGGAAACTCTCAAGAATCATGGTTCTGAAGATTCCAAAACTGGCCACTACTATTGCCTTCCAGACCGAAGCTCCAGTTCCTCATTAAAAGTAGAGGTCCTAAGAAGAACTCTAGTGAGAAAGGTGGTGGTTCAGAGATCTATAAAAAGTCATGTTTGCAAACAGCTTTTAAAAATTACATATTTGAAAGAAGTACTCACGCTATTCAACAGTAGTTTTTGCTATCTCATTGGTCTTCTTCCTATGAGGACTACCTTGTTTTTACCAGTTTATTATTTACTTGCATAGATTTACAAAATTAAAAATAGATTTAAATAAAGATAATTAGCTTTAAACAGAGGTAGTATCATAGCCAATGAGGTTTATCTGAGGCATGATTATTGCTAATTGAAAACTTTTCCCAATACCCCGCCATGATGACTTGTATATAGTCAGCATTGGCAATTTTTGACGGTCCTTATAGGGACTAGAAAAAAAATTTCTTTTTTAAATTAAAAAAATAAATAAAGATAAGAACAGGAGGCATTGTGGAATTGTACTTAAGAACACAGGTTTTAAAGTCAGACCAACAGCTCCACTATTTACTGTGCCCTTAACCTCTTTAAGCTTTATTTTATTAATCTCTTAAGATGAGGACCATAAACTTATTTCATCGGTACTATGTTAGGGATATATGCTAATATACTATGTACAGTACCTGATACATAATAAGAACTGAACAAATAGCAGTCACTAAGAACTAAAGATTTTCAATGGAGTATTCAAATGGAGTATTATCATACCATGAAAAAGTTTTTAATTCCTGCCAGTCTCACCAAAAAAAAAAAAAAAAGTTTTTAAAAAAACAAAAACAAGGCTGCCTCAGTGGCTCATGCCTCTAATCTCAGCACTTTGGGAGGTCCAGGTGGGAGGATCAGTTGAGGCCAGGAGTTCAAGTCTAGCCTGGGAAACACAGGGAGACCTGTCTCTACAAAAAGTAAAAAAAATCTGCCAGGCATGATGGTACTCGCACATAGTACTAGCAACTTGGGAGGCTAAGCCAGAAGGATTGTTCGAGCCCAGGAGTATGAGGTTGCAGTGAGCTATAACTCCAGCCCAGGCAACAAACCAAGAGCCTGTCTCAAAAATAAATAAAACCAAAAAACAAGCATGGTGCAGTAGTGTACACCTGCAACCCCAAATATTCAAGAGGCTGAGGCAGGAGGACTGCTTGACATTTGCACCCAGCCTGGGCAGTAGAGAGAGATTCAGTCTCAAAAAAAAAAAAAAAAAAAAAAAAAAAATCAGATTATTTAATTTAAATAATTAAGGCACCTTAAGCATGACTCTAGTCAGTAAAACTAATAGAACAAGTTACCCCCAACTCTCAAAAAACTGCACCCAGGAAGTTGTATTTCAAATAACCATTTTTTCTAAAATATACCAATCTTCCCATTCCTTTAACAATTACAATAAAACTGTCTTACTTCATCTGAGCAGCTTCTTCTTCTTGCTGACGTTTTGCCTGCTCCTCTTGCTTCTTTCTCTCTTCCTCTTCATATTTCTTTTTTTCTTCTTCCTCTTTTTTCTTTGATTCTTCCTCTGCCTTCATCTTTTCTTCTTCTTTTTTCTTGCGCTCCTTCTCTTCCTTTTTTCTCTTATCGTCGTCCAGTCTCTTCTTCTTGTCTTCAGGCACCTTGCTGACCTCCTTCTTGGCAGTGAGTTTGAGATCGTCTTTTGGCTTCTCCTTGCTGCTCACTGGCCGCCTTTCGCCGCAGTCTTTTTCCTTGTTGTTTAGTAAAGAGTCTTTTTCTTCCATACTTGCTGGCTTTTTACGCTCAGCTGGCATTATGTGACCCAGGACAACCTGTAAGAGTCAAAGAATGTCAGTGACTTTTTTTAGTGATGTGACACTATTTTTCAAACAGAACATATTAATGTAACTTGGCAATTGTGAGAGAGTAAATAAAGGCATGCAAAATGAATACTATTTCCTTGTTAAAATAATTTAATAGTCACATTCTACATCCTATCATTATTAGTTATGCCTATGACTAAGTAGTACCGTTTTGTTTTTGTACTTTTTACAAAGGAAAAATTCAAACAAACAAAAGTAGAGAGTATAGTATAAGGAACCTCCATGTATTCATCACCTAGATTCAACTACAGGGTATCCCAAAAGTCGCCATACATAGGGAAAATGGGAAGTTGTAGCTAAATGTACCTTTATTTACATAATATTCATTACAAAATTTTATAGAATTTCTCTTTGTATTGAGACTTTTGGGACACCCCGTATTATCAACTCCAAAACCTCATTTAATCGTAAATACTTCAGTATGTATCTCAGAACATTTTAAATTGGTTTTAACTCCAGCATTGTACAGTCAGGAAGAGATGCTGGTTCACTATTTGACACAATACTTGATGTAAGTATTTCAGCTGGAGAAGGGGAGCATGAGCAAGCTCTTGCCTTAAGTCACAAGCAGAACAGACAATAGAGGACCCAAACTTCACTGCACTGATGTTATTATCAAACTGTCAAATACAAAAACTGTTAACTAGACCTTTAATCTCTTCAATGGGTACTAGTCAAAATTTAATTTATAAATAAAAATTATTATAAAATCTGTACATTCTGTGCTATATCTGCCAATACAATACCTACCAGCACAGGGTTTCTAAACTCCGGCAGTACTGATATTTTGGGCAAAATAATTCTTTGTTTTAGGGGGAAGGGGCTATCCTGTGTACTGCAGGAAGTTTAGCAATATGCTTGCCTTCTATGTAGTAGATGCAAGTAGTTTCTCCCCAGTTTTGGCAACCAAACATGACTCCAGACATTACTAAATGTCCCCTGGGGACAAAATCGCCACCAGTTGAAAACCACTGCACAATTCACATGTGGCTACTTAAATGTAAATTAATTAAAATTAAATAAAATTTGAAATTCAGTTTTTCATCACTATCCATATTTCAAGTGCTCAATTCCACAAGCAACTAGTGGGCTTGTGACAGCGGCTACCATATAGGGCGGTGCAGATGTAGAACATTTCCACTGTCACGAGAAGTCCTACTGGATAGCACTGGTCTATATAATTAACTGAAAATGAACTCTGGAACAAAAAACTGTATTTCCCAGTGAAATTCTGGATTTTTCTTTTCTAAAAATTTGTTTCTCTACTCAGAACAAACTAGTTTTCTAATATTTCTTTTATGGACAGTGCATCCGTTTTAACTCCTAAATTATCTCAGTGACGTATACAAGAAAATCAAAATTCTATTTTAGAAGTAGAGAATTACTTAAACTTCCTAGTTTTTTATTAAAAGCTAAAGTATTCTTAAATATTTTTATACATAGTATTCTTAAACATTTTCAAATATAGGCTTTAAATTACAGCACTAAAAACTAGTGCTAAACTAGGTTAGCAAACAAAACATTTGCAGTAATAAACATTTTATAAATACACAATTTATTTCAACACTCTAATAAAACGTTATTATACAGAAAGACAATCTAGGCCAGTAGGAACACTTTAAGTAATTTTTAGAGGTATATGCCATAGTCTGTACCTCCTCTCAGCCACCGTTTCCTTTCACTTTTTCTCTTTGACTCCCTTATTTCCCTCCACTCCCATGTTCCATGCATTTATTTTGACAATGACACTGAAAGGCTTTAGTTAACCCCACTGGTGAACTTAGAACAAAAAAAGGCTGTTAGTTCTATTAAAACAATCATCATTAAAATACAAAAAATAACCACTTCCTTATGCACCAAGACAGTATTAGTATTTACATTATCTGAAGTGTAGTTACCAATTCTTATACATTTTCAATTAAATATCCACCTTTAACGTGGATATATCATGTGAAAATATCATGCCCTAAAAGCAAACTTTCAAAGAGAGGATAATAGTAATAGCTACCACTTATTGGTACCATAGTAAACATTTTATATACATTATCTCATTTAATACTAAAATCTTCATGAGGTGGGTATCATTTTCCTATTTTATAAAACAGTAAACTGAGATTTGACCAAGTAACTTGACCAAGGCCTCCACAGCTGGTGACAGAGCTGGAATCTGAACCCATACTCTTAACCAAAGAATCCTGGGAGTACCGAATTGTGAGATGGAAGACTTATCATAGACACTGACTATGACAAATCATAGAATTATGAATCTCAAGAGTAGAAAGAATCTCTCATAATGGTATAGCAGTTTTTACATAATGTTTCTAACTTTTACTATACTCTGGCTGAAACGTATAGAGACAAGACTGGCAGGGGTGGGGAACCTACAGCCTTCTCATTTCAAGACTATTCTTTTTTGAACACAAAAGGAGGCAAGAAAAGCTTCGTCTTTCTCTGCTGCACCCCTTTTAATGAAAGGATTTGTTCTGTAAAATTTGGATTAGTCAAAATGCCACACTTAAGGACCTAGAAGGCCATATGTGGCCTTAAGGCCCCAGGTTCCCCTTAGGGATATTGATCTTTAAGTGCAAAATAAATATTTTATATAGATTTCTTAGTTTCTGATGTGAAATATCAAGTGACATTTCAGGATTACAAGAAACTACAGTTCTCAGACAATAAAAAAAAAGGGGAACAGAACTTATAATTAATGTCTCATTTGTGAAAATAAAATTAAATCTTAGGGGCCGGGCGCAGTGGCTCACGCCTGTAATCCTAGCACTCTGGGAGGCTGAGGCAGGAGGATAGTTTGAGCTCAGGAGTTCAAGACCAGCCTGAGTAAGAGCGAAATCCCATTTCTACTAAAAATAGAAATAAATTAGCTGGACAACTAAAAATACATAGAAAAAATTAGCTGGGCATGGTGGCACATACTTGTAGTCCCTGTAGCTACTCGGGAGGCTGAGGCAAAAGGATTGCTTAAGCCCAGGAGTTCGAAATTGGTGTGAGCTAGGTTGAAGCCATGGAACTCTAGCCCGGGCAACAGAGTGAGACTCTGCTACAAAAAAAAAAAAAAAAAAGTCAATTAAAAAAAAATTAAACTGACCATTAAGTTATATTTAATAAAATGCTAAAACTCTTATTTTAATAAATTCAAGCTTTAATTAAAAGCCAAATCTTTCACCCAAAGTGTTTCCAAAAGTTTTTCAAGTAAAAACTTGAACTTCAAATAGATTCCATCTCAAGATGATCAAGATCAAAAACAGTGATCTCTTCACTGGAATACGATTAGCTCTTAGAAATTGTCTTACTGAGTACAATCATATTCAGACAGCCCTTAAAAAGAAACCACGCTTTAAAACCACCTTCCTACCTCCCAAAATAGTACCTGGCACTTGGGCTGTATATTTTATTTGGTTTCCTAAATATACTCGGAACTTCCAAAAGAAAGTAAAATTACTTTACTAGTAAAAGAGGTACAATGGAGTGTACTGGGAGAGAGAAGATAGAGAAAGGGGGTATTTCCCTTTTGAAGATATTCCTTTGCAAAGTACCATATGGATTGCGTATGAAATCACAATTAGAGTGCTCTGAAAATACTCCAGAGTGAGAGAATGCTATTTTACCTTTTCATTCTGTCTCATGCAAGATGTTCTAAAGGCAGCATTGCACAGGGGCATTATCTCTCACTCTTTGACTTTATTCTTAAAAGAACATCTTTAGTAGTAAGGACTCATTCAAATTTTTAGAAATCTCATCAGAGTTTAGAAATGGTGAGTCGTACGATTTCTATGAACACCTAAAAACTATGATAAATGAGACGAGTCAGTGAGAGTTTTACTTTGGTCTGATGCATCACTCGTGTAAGTCCTACAAGAGCAAGAGAGCTGAAGATGCGGCCACTCCAGTGTGTACCCCCAAGCCTGTAAGCTGGCTCTGTTCTGCCAACCAAATATCCTGTGATCACCTCCTTAGTTCAACAGCACTAGCAAGAGACTACCTGGAGCACTGAGGTGAAGGCGAAGTGAGGAATCAACCAGCCTACGTGATTAGAAGAAAGGAAACCAAACAGCCCATGCCCACCATCCCCAGATACACCCAAGACCTGTTCCCCTACACACACATCTCCCACAAAGCCCTGCTCTGGCTCCACAGTCCTACACCTACGACGCTTCCCCGCCACAACTCCCCTTCCTACGTGTATCCACGGTCACCTTCGCGGACCACCCTTGCCCCAACCCTAACTTCTCGCCCCACGCTCCCTCAGCACCGAAGACTCTCGGGCTGGTCTCCCTACTCCACATCCTCCCACACGCGCCCTCCCCACTTCCTCGCCCTCGCTTCCCTCCCGGCTCCCGAGGAGCTTTCCCCAACCTCCCCTCGCTCTACTCCACGCCCCCAAACACCTTCACCCCTCCACAGCAGGCTCCCCGCCTCCAGCCCCGAGGCCCGGCCCAGGGATGTGGGGCAGGCACCTCCTCTACCGCGCCTCACGTCTGCCCCGGCCCGGGGGTTCCCGCGTCCATGGGAGCCTCAGCAGAAGGTCTGAGGGGAACGACGCCGGACCCGCGGTCCCTCCACTGCTCGCCGCCCGCGGAGAGCTGGGGTGCGGAGTCGCCTCTTGGGTTCCCTAGGGAGTAGGAGCCCAGGCCGGTACCCCCAGCCCCGTTTCCTCCCAATCGTTGGAGCGGAGGGGAAGGAGGCTCCCCGGGACTCACCTGAAGCCTGTTGTCAACATTAGCCCCGGGTTTCCCAGCACCAACTCCAGCGCTCGGGCTCTCCCCTCCCCTCCCCCCACCTATCTCGCAGCCGAGGGCCCGCCTTCCCTCAGCTCCCCCTCCTCCCTCCGCCCGTCGGCCCTCCCGCCCGCCACTCACCAGCGCGGCCGGGCTGCGAGTGGGGGCGGGGCAGAGGGAGGTGGAAAGGAAGAAGCTGTCCATGGTATTGCCCGAATAAAAACAGTCCGGGTCGTCCTTCCATCCGGCACGCCGATGCCCCCAGCTTGGCTCTAGGGTGGCTGATCCAAAGCAAAGACCGAGATAGCTGCCGGCCACCTACTGGCTTGTCCAATTCCCCAATCGATGAGAGAGGCAAATTTTTCAGACAGGCAGTGATTAGGGCAGCCACTATCAGCACTTCAAGCCAAGGGCCCTAGCCGAAGAGAGGAGTGTTCCGAGGACCGAAGGCAGGAAGTGGATTGGTCGCCAGGAAAGGGAAAGCGCCTGAATCGGAGGTGCGCAGGCTCAGACGTTTCACGGGGAGACGGTGCGGGGGGGGAGCGAGAATGGGGAGGGGCGGAGCTAACAGGAGGCGAAGAAGGGTGGTGGAATAGTAGGAGAATTACGGAGCGCCATTAAGGACAAGTTTGGCCACGTGATTCTCAGGGGCCTTTCCTGGTAGGAACGTAAGGAGGTCTAACAAGGGAAAGTTTGATTGGACTAATTCGAGAGGAGAGGCTCAAGATTTAGGAGATTAGAAACTTGAGAAACTAAAGAATATGGCTGGTTTGAAAGGTAGAGGTTGGTTAGGAATGGGTCCAGATTTAAGAGTGCCAAAAGGACTGTGAAAGCCCCATGGGGGAATTTCCGGAAGTTTTAAGCGTTGGACGTGACATCCCAGAGTGAAGAAGAATCAAGGCTTTTCCCATACGGTTCTTACAAAGTGCCTGGTTCTAGCAAGCAAATTTTAAAAATTACAATGGAATGACCTCCCTGAATTATCAAATGAAATTACGTGTTAGAAAAGAAAAAGTCTAGTCTGGTCATTTCTTCCGAATACGAACCCAAGCCCACTTTAAAACGGCTGTCAGCTTAGCTGCACTACATGGCTGAAAGTGTGCACCTGGCCTACTTGAGGCAACTCTGTTTCCTTTTATTCAGCCTTTGCCCATTGCCCGTCATTTACTGTTTGACTCCCCATTTATTCTTAGCAGGCAGATTACCCTTCCATACTGAGTGTTGATGTTTCCTATATTTAAAAAAAATTTTTTTT
>RJWJ010031093.1:0-19460 GCA_004363605.1 Indri indri | reverse complement strand
AAAAAAAAAAAAAAAAAAAAAAAAAGACTGAGTAAGGAGGACCTATCAATTTGGGTGCACCCTCCTAAAGTATATAATTCAACTTCTAAGCAAGAATCCCCAGGAGATGGTGCAAACTCCCAAATAGGATGCTTCCTAGAGTTACATTAAATCAGGTTGAAATATCAGAAGTGCAAAGGCAATGGTGGATGAAGGGACTGAAAGGCACGGAGAAGTGGCCCAATGAAGTGGATGGTCTATGTTAGCCTGGAAAAGTCACCAAATAATTATGTTCCACTGGAAGGCCCAGATGATATGCTATTTACTAAGACGCTAGCAATATTCCGATGAGAGGAGAACCAGCATAACTAAGGAGTTCAGTGTGAGTTCTCCTTCCTAGTTCAGGGCTGACAACTGCAGAAATTATTATAGAACAAGCCTCTATAATAACAAAGGCAATGGTAGGACATTAAAACAACACTGGCCAGGTGGATCCAGGTGGATCCAGTTTTCACAATGAGGCAAGGTTGGAATACCAGGCAAGGAGATCTAGCCTGCTGGGTGTTGTGCAGATAATTAATAGAACACAGTGTTTCTAGGGACAAACTAGATGGGTTCATGACCAAAAATATTTGTTGATTACCAAAAAACATTCAATTTGTACCATCATAATTAAACAGGAATGAATGATCAGAAGGCTGAGGGTACCCAATAAAATGTCATGATGTCTTGATTTAAGTAAGGTTTCAGATCCGGAAGCCATTGAAGGAGAGTCCGGGTCCCAAATAGGTACACTGTGCCCACAGGCCAAATCACTAGTCATTTCCCAAGTCCCTGAATATATAATTTGGATAGACATATTTAGCTATGAGCCCAACCTCCACATTAGGTCCTTGCCCTGAGATGTATGGACTATCCCATGAAGAAAGCCAAGCAGAAGACACTGAAACACTCATGAGCTTAGACAGTGATATAAAAAAATATTGCATCCTGAGTGGATAGTGGAAAACAGTACCATCTTTAAGGATCTAAAGCAGGAATTGGCAGACTATGACCCATAATCTAAATTCATCTCACCATCTGTTTTTGTAAGTAAATTTTTATTGGAATTTATCTATTTATGTATTATGTGTTACAGCTGCTTTCACATGACAACAGCAGAATAACTGCAACAGAAATCATATAACATGCAAAGCCTAAATACTTGCTATCTGTCCCTCTTCAGAAAAAGTTTACCGACCCCTGTTCTAAAGGTTGTAAAGGTAGTAATCTCCATCAGATCTCAATTTAATTCACCAGCCTGGCTCCAGAAATCAGATAGCTGTATAATAGAAAAATGGCAGTAGACCACCACAAACTCACAGGTATAGTAGTGGCAATTTCGGCCACCATGAGAGATATAGCACTCTTACTGGGGCAGATTAATATGGTCTCTGGTATATGACATGCCATCTCTGACTTCGCAAATGCATTCTTTCCTGCACCTATCATAGAAGAGGAACATAAATAATTCACATTCACACAGAATGGACAAAAGTATATGTTTATGGTTTTGCCCCACAGCTGTATTACCTCCCCTACCTTCTGTTGAAAGGTAGTGTGAAACGATCTGGATCATCAGACTATTTCAGACACTATCATAGAAATCTATTATATAAATAATGCCATGCTAATCAGACCAGAGGAGCATATTAGAGGTTTTGGTAAGACATTCATGCTGCAGAGGGAGGTGAGATAAATCCCTAGGACGATTCATGGGTCCACCACATGAGTTAAACTTTCACGGGACTAGTATTTAGAAATAAACCAGCATATCATCTCCAAGGTAAGGGTCAAATTATTTAATCTTGTCTTACCCACAATGAAGAAAATATGACAGTGCCTGAAAAGCCTCTTTGCATTCTGTGGGTAACATGTTCTATATCTGAGAACACTGCTCCATCCCATATCCCAGTGGCACAAACAGATGCTGGCCTTCAATGGAGCCTAGAGCAGACAAGGCTCTGCAGCAAGTCCAGGCTGCGGTGCAAGGAACCCTACCTTGGGCAATACACCCAGGAAACCGAAGTACTAGAATATACTTGATGAGAAAAAATACAGTATGAGGAATTTATATTAAGTCTCAGTGAAAGAATCACAATTGGACCACTGGATTCCTTGAGAAGACCTTGTTATCTTCAGGGAAGTCTTATATACCTTTTGTAAAACAACTCCTTTTGTTCAACTGTGCCATGGAGAGGCCTTGGCATGACCGTTACAGCCTGATTTGGGGGTAAGTGTTACCGTCGTATCAAATTCTCTTACCAGGGAAGAAGGGTATAGGTTAAAATGGATAATAAAGGAAAGCCATAAAGGTTATGGCAAGTAGAAAGGAGGCACAAATGGATCAAAACTCCAGGAAAGGATGTTATGATATTATTCCCACAAGATATCTGAGAGCAAGAGAATAATACTCTCAGCTATTTCTGTCAGGTTACATTTTGATAAATGGCCTATGCTGGGAGAAATCACCTGATCTATTTTCTCCAAAGAAGAAACATTAAATTCATGTTTATTTACAAGCTCTGCCTAGACTCCACCTAGACAGTCTGGAAAAAGATGCAATGTCGTGCCCCCTGGTGACACAACTGAATTGCCAATTGTAGCTACCATTTGGCTCACTATTTATGGACTATATTTACAACCTGGTTCTTTGTCAGATAACCAGAGAGAGAAATTCCCTTTGAACTGCACAAAGCATGGGTTGGTGCACACTGTGTGCTTGTTAATCAAGATGGCAGCACACTGCTTAAGGAGTTGCCTGGAAATGATGAGAAGCAGATTGTTGTTGCCTGCCTAGTATACCAGAGCTTGCTTTTCTCTTTCGACTACATTGAATGTAAATGTAGATTGAATGACTTTAAGGAAAGCAGAAACAGAACCAAGATAGCCTTGAGAGGAGTGAGAAATAGAAATAACATAGTCATATGTCATAGAATATATCCACTGGACAGTTTCATGAAACATCCAATAATTTAAGTGTTTATTATGTACCCAAATTGTTCCCATGCTACAAATGCTTAATAGTGACAATATATGGTAGCTAAATCAGCACTCACTCCCACCGAGCCAGATATGATATGGAAATATTAGAAAGTGGTCACCAATGACTGGGTCCAGCAAAAATGTTCTTTCTAAAAGCTCATTATTATGATGAAAAAGAGCTGCTAAACTAAATGGATACTGTATTTCTGGAAAGCCAATAGTAAATTTAGAAATAAAATGAAGTGATTCATAAGTGGACTAGAAGTGTCATCAAGCTAGTAGAACATCACATCCATGACTGATGCTAAGCGGGGACTTACACTCTCTCTCAATGGGTCGTTTATCTATTTCTGCACAACAAACCACCTGAAAACACAGTGACCTAAACAACAATTTATTATTATCTCTAATAGTTCTGTGGGCTCAGATGGGAAGTTCTTATATGGTGTCTCTTAGGTGCTTATAATCAGTTGGTGGCTGAGGCTGGTGTCTTTTGAACACTCAACTGGGCTGCACTCATAAGATAGCTATTTTACTTCCATGGCTGTCAGCTTAGCTAAGACAGTTAGAACTGATGGGAACTACCTGGAAGTCTCTTTTCACAGGACATCTATTAATACAACATAGCTAACTCTGCCTCTCTCACAATGTAGTAGTCTGACTTTATACATGAGCCTGACTTTCTCCAGAGTGAGCATTCCAGGTGGAAGCTACCAGGCTGCTTAAGAACTAGTCTTAGAAGGAAATAATGCTATATCCAATACATTCTATTGGTCAAGAGTGAGACACTGGCATCAGGATTGGACAAATGAAGAGCCCACACTGTGTTGTCCCTAAAGAATCTGGAAGTCCTCTTCCATAACACCTGCATAGTATGTCAAACATTATTTTAATCCCTCTGACACAGCCATATGGTCTTAATTTATACTAATACAATTAAATAAAATCAAACTTACAGGCCAGGCACGGTGGCTCACGCCTGTAATCCTAGCACTCTGGGAGGCCGAGGCGGGCGGATTGTTTGAGCTCAGGAGTTTGAGACCAGCCTGAGCAAGAGTGAGACCCCGTCTCTACTAAAAAAAATAGAAAGAAATTATCTGAACAACTAAAAATATATAGAAAAAATTAGCCGGACATGGTGGTGCATGCCTGTAGTCCCTGCTACTCGGGAGGTTGAGGCAGGAGGATCTCTTGAGCCCAGGAGTTTGAGGTTGCTGTGAGCTAGGATGACGCCATGGCACTCACTCTAGCCCGGGCAACAGAGTGAGACTCTGTCTCAAAAAAAAAAAAAAAAAAAAAAAAAAAAAAAAAAAAAAAAAAAAAAAAAAAAAAAAAAAAAAAAAAATCAAACTTATATAGACAATAATCTTCAGTGTAGAAAATACTCTGGAAGATTGCTTTGAAGCCTGCAATAGATAGAATGCCTATGAAATTTGACTCACTAAAAAGCAAATGAATGTGTAAAAATGTTACATTTATGCACGCAGTTTCATCAATACATATAAAGGGTTCAAAACACTTTTGATGATGGAAAACTAGTAACAGAGTATCAAATGGGGATATGGTCACAATTAACATATTTTGTAACGATAATTCCAACTCCTCACTGACGGTGCACATCCTGGTAATCACTAGAATGCTCATAGGTTATATGTTTCTGTGAAAAACTGCAGAAATTTTTGAAAGACATTTTTAAATGATTACTGAGAAACACGAAGTCAGGAGAAACTGAGCAAATCAGAGGCTGGACTGGGAAAAAAAGATTTCACAGCAGGACTAAAATTCTCTCTCCTGAGAGATGTCCAAGGCCATGCATTCTCAACTGCAGAAGGAAAATATTGGTCTTTGAGGCAAAAAAACTTACTCTTTTTGATGTATAAAGCACAAATATACATACAATACATAAAATATAAACAGTATATCTGTGGCATAAAAATTTAATGGAGTACAATTAGAAAATCTGTATAAAAAGTTTCTATAGATTGGTGATGACAAAAAATTTCAGAAAACAGGTTCTAGTCAATTTTGGCTTGGCCAGACATCCTTGTAAATATCCTAATGGCATTTACTAGTTGGAGATAGCTAAAGAAATTCTTACCCACAGGGCTTTTGGCATAATATTCTTGATTTGTCTAGATTGCTAACTGTTACTATACCTAAAATTTATGGAGTGTAGTTGCCTGGAAAATGGAAATTAAATAATAGACCCTTTTATTATTGTGTTATGGGAGTTCTTTTAATATATTCTGGATAGAAGTCTTTTATCAGATATGTAATCTGCAAAGATTTTATCCTACTGTTAGCTTTTTCCTTTTATTCTCTTAAACGTATCTTTTAAAGATCAGAAATTTTTAATTTTCATGAAGTTCAACTTAAAAATATTTTCTTGTATGGATCACACTTTTAATATTGTATCTAGGAAATATTTGCCAAACCAAAGGTCATAAAGATTTGCATTTGGCTTTATGCTAGAACTTTTATGTCATTGTGTTTTATGTTTAGTTCTGTGATATATTTTAAGTCAATTTTTATATAGTATGAAAGGTGTGGATCAATATTCAATTTCTTGCATATTAATATCCAGTTAATCTAGCATTATTTGTTAAAAAGCCTTCTCTTTTGCCACAGAATTACCTTTGTACTTCTGCCAAATATCAATTGAGCATGAGTGTATGGGCCTATTTCTGGGCTTTCTAGCAAGTTCCTTAATCTATTTGTCTATCTTTACACAAATTTCATACTGTCTTAATACTGCAGCTTTATAATAGTTTGTCTTAGTTTGGTTTGTGCTGCTCTCACAGAATACCTGAGACTGGGCAATTTTTACAGAAAAAGAAATGTTTTTCTCACAGTTCTGGAGGCTGAGGAGTCTAAGATCGAGACTCTGACAGGTTTGGTCTCTGGTTCCAAAATGGGGCCACATTGCTGCTTCTTCCAGGAAGGAGGAACATTGTATCCTTACACAGCAGAAGAGCAAGCCCTTTCATAATGGCTTTAATCCGTTAATGAAGGCAGACCTCTCATGACCTAAAAACCTCCCAAAAGGCCCCACCGCCCAACACTGTGACAGGATATGATATCAGGTATTAAATTTCCAATTCATAAGTTTGGGAGAAAAAAAATTCAAACGATTAACATAGGTCTTAAAGTCAGTGTAAATCCTCTAACTTCTTTTTATATTAAATTTGTTCTGGCAATTCTAGGTCTTTTGTATTTCTGTATGAATCTTAGAAACAGTTTATCAATTTATTTCCCCAGAAACTACTGCTTGTATTTTTATAGGGAATGTCTTGAATTTGTGGATCAAATTGGAGACAATTAACATATTGATAAGATGAGCTTTCCTATCCATGAATATGACATATTTAACCATTTATTTAGATTTTCTTTAATTTCTTTCAACAATGTTTTGTAGTTTTAAAGTTTCAGGTAGTTCCAATCTCCTGTCATACATTTCCAAGGATTTCATATATTTGATGCTATTAAAAATGGTATTATGTTATAAATTTTAATTGCCAATTTTCATTGCTAGTTTATTAAATACATGTAATATTACATTTACATATTGATCTTGTATTATGTAACTTTGCTAAACTTATTTATTAATGCTAGTAGCATTTTTATAGATTCATTACATTTTCACATAGACAATCATATCATCTGCAAATAAAGACTTTTGTTAGATTCTTGTCTAATCTGGATGACTTTTACCTCTCATTTTAAACTGATTGCACTGGCTATTGCCTCCAGTAGAATACTGAATCAAAGGCTGAGAATGGACCCTCTTGTCTCTCTTCTTGATCTTAGGGGTAAGCATTCAATCTTTCACTGTTAAGTCTGATGTTCATTGAAGGGTTTTTGTAAGTGTCCCCTATCAGGTTGAGAAATAAGCAAAGAAATGAGTTCTCATACTGGCAGGGGCAATTGATTCTGATATTCATGAGGAGTTAGGGCTGCTGCTACATAACAGGGGCAAGGAGAAATACATTTAGCAATCAACTGTGGTTCTTGATACAGCTGTACAGTTATACCTATAAAAGCTATTGATGCTTGATAAGGGCATAATAACCAGGAGTCAAACCACTTACAGATATGGGTCTTACCGAACCTGCCAGGCAAGACAGTTAGACTCACACAAGTTCTAGCCAAAGGGAAGAAGAATCTGGTGAAAAAGTGACATGCTAAATATTAATAATAATCTTGAGATCAAATGAAGCAGTGGCAGTATAGTATGAACTCTCTTAAAAGTTTTCTCAGCAATTTTGATAAATCAGAATCCTGGAGAAGCTGTGCCTGGATAAAGAGAACTTAATGTGATCAGTAAGCAGATCTGAGTAGTGCAGAGAGAACTGAAATGTATACTAGAGCTATTATCAGTGCCCCACCCAAATACTCATTAAGGTAAGGAGCACCTATTCTCCAGCTTTTGTGAGTGTTGGCTGATACCTATTCACATCTGCTTCCATATCTAGAAAGTTGCCCTCAGCCAAATGAAAGTCAATTTGACTAGGTGGCTACACACTACACCCTTCCAGCCCCCTAGAGTAGAACTTCACCAAAGACTGAATCGAATGTTCCACCCGACTCTATTTGGACTAAGTCTTTGGTACATTTCTCCCCGCGCCCCCAAACTTCATTATGAGATCAAATAGACACCTCAAGACAAAATTCTTTTACCCTACCTTATCCTGCTTCCTTCACTCTCTTTTGAGATAAACACATGAGTAAGAATCCCTATATCAAGCCTTGTTTCTAGGGAACCAACCTGAAAGTCTTGTGACCCAAATCAACATAATAGGAGCCTGACTTAGTGGGGAACCAAAGGAGTAGAGCAAATGCAGGCAGGTAGGAAGCAAATTTCCTCTGCTTAACATTTTTCCATGGGTTTGCTCTGCATAGATTAGAGTTAGTGCCACTGGACATACATACAGTTCTGCAAATACATATAAAAATTACTGAGGAAATAAGTGAACTGCAAACATAGGAACAAACTATTATAAAAGTGACATAGATTCATGCGTTCGTAGTATTAAATAATTTATTCATCAGAATGCTATTGAGATGATCAGAGCCATCCCTTCTGGTTTCCAGCTACTGCTCAGAGATTATCACAATTTCTGTGGGTCGCTGGATTAAATTTCATCCAAGGCTCTGCTCTCAGTATGTATATTCCTTAACAAAAGGATATGCTCAGTTATTTCCCACACATCTTCAATAAGCATACTACAATAAACATATTGAAAACATTTGTATCCTGAATTTTATGAATCCATTCTTTGAACTACAAATTTTGATTTTAGGAAGTTGTGGTGGCTAACTTTATGTTTCAACTTGACTGGGCTATAGTATCCAGTTATTCAATTAAACACTAAACTACTTATTGCTGTGAGGGCACTTTGTAGATGTGGTTAAGATTTGAAATCAGTTAACTTTAAGTAAAGGAGATTATCCTCAATGATCAGAGTGGGCTTGATCCAATCAGTTAAAATACCTTCGGAGTAAAACCGAGGTTTCCCCGAGAAGGAAGAAGTTCTATCTTAAGACTGCAGCATGAGTTCCTGCCGGAGAGTTTTCAGCCTGTGGGCCAGCTCTGCAGATCTTGGACTTGCCAGCACCCACAACTGCTGTAAATCTCTCTGGATGTATGTTGATTCTGTTTCTACTGGTTTTATTTCTGTGATAAATCTGATACAGAACTTAAGTTTTTAATATAATATTTGGCCTAGAAGCTACTAATAGCCTCTTTCTCATTAGCTCAGTACATTGAAGAACTACTAGAATGCACCTGTAAATGCTTGTCTGCCAATCATCAATTAGGTCAGATGACCTATGTGTGTGTGTGATTGACATTGACTGTATAAAATCCGGAACACTGTCTCTGGTTCTTCTGTTTTTAATGCTATCTCTGGATTTGTCTGTTCTTCCAAAGACTGATTACAATCTATATTTTGAATCAGTTTTATTTTATTTCATACTGCAAGTCTCACATCTGCCTTTCAGACACAGAAGTTGCTTGTCTACTGGCCACAACCCAGTATTTGTCCCATGCTATAGCCTGATGAATACCACTAAGTCTGGCATTTTCTGGTCAACTTCCTTTAATAGCTTTCCATGACATACATACACACACACACACACACACACACACACACACACAGAGACACACATATATCAAAATTAATTAGTTGCATGTTAAATAAAAAGCAACTGCAAGCAGCTAACTATTATTCTACATGGATTTGTGGTGTCTATGGATCATAGTACTCAATATAATAAAAAGGTCTATTTGAGAGTCTTTATATAAGGTATTCTAGGATTATAAATTTTTCAATTATTATAATGAAGTAAAATATACATAACAGTAACATTACCATTTAGTGTTTTACTTTAATATTAATAGATTTAGTTTAAAATCAGAAAGCCCTCAATTTAAAATATGTTAGAGATGTTATTGTTACCTTCATTGCTTATAGAACTGTAACAGGTGTGGCTCCACTTGACAAAATGTAAGGTGTCAAATAATTTGCTATGTTATCGTAACTCAATTAAATTAATGAATCATTAAATTCCGTAACTAAGCTAGAGGACTAGAGAATGAACAAGACTCCAGAGTTCTGGCTCCATTCCCAGCTCAGTCAATATCTATTATAAATAAATAATCTCACCTGCCTATTTCATTTTCTCCATTTATAAATCAGAAATGCTAAAAGTTACATTAAGCCCTCAAAGCAAGTTGTGAAGATCAAGAAGATAGTGGTTATAAAACTGTAAATCTTCAATCACAAATCATTATGCAAGTTTTATGATTATATACTTACTATTTAAGTAAATATGGGTCGTATAAAATAATATTCAATCTTGAAATAACTGAGCAGATAGAAATGCAAATATAACACATACATACATACATATAAACACAAACATAACATACAAGCACATAATTGCTGGCTCTTTTTTGCGTATTTCCAAGATATATGTGAAAGACATATTATTATAAAAGACAATGATGTCTATATATTAGTAAAGAAGTAAAAATGAGTGTGAATTTATCATTTGAAATTTTGAGGTCATGACCTAATGTAAGCAAATTATTTGATGTAAGTCAAAATCAAAGACTGAAGTTAGCATTTCTCTGCAGGATCAATGTTTTAAACTATCACTAGTCCCTATTGAGTCTACTTCTCTCAGAAAAATATCTTTATTTCCATGTGAACTTCAACAATTCTTCAAATCAGTATCTTTTACATTCAGGTTCCCAAATATAAAATTCCTGACTTTTATAATTTCAGGCATTGGAACAGCATATCTCTACATTCCATTTGTTCCTTTTTCATAACTAATTTAAATGAATAGTTTTTAGTGATATGGGATGAGAGTTAATTTGATCAACATAGATGAAGTTTTAGATTTAATTCTTTAATCCATTTTGATTTTATTTTTGTATATAGGGAGAGATAGGGATAGGGATCTAGCTTCGTTCTTCTGCATATAGTTATCCACATTTCCCAGCATCATTTATTGAAGATACTCTTCTTTTCCCAATACATGATCTTGGCATTTCAGTTGAGAATGAGTCGGCTATAAATGTGTGGGTTTATTTCTGGGTTCTCTATTTTGTTCTATTGCTCTATGTTTCTGTTTTTAGGTCAGTGCCATGCTGTTTTGGTTACTATGACTTTGTAGCATATTTTGAAATCAAGTAGTGTGATGCCTCCAGCTTTGTTCTTTTTGCTCAATAGTGCTTTGACTAGTCGGGGTTGTTTGTGGTTCTACACAAATTTTAGGATTGTTTTTTTCTATTTCTCTGAAGAATGTCATTGGTATTGGTATTTTGATAGGGATTGCATTGACTCTGTAGATTGCTTTGGATAGCATTATTATTTTAACAATATTAATTCTTCTAATCCATGAGCATGAGATATCTCAATTTATTTGTGTCCTCTTCCATTTTTTTATTAGTGTTGTATAGATTTTTGTGTAGAGTCTTTTGCTGCTTTAAATTTATTCCTAGGTATTTTAAATTTTTGTAGCTATTATAAATGAGACTGCTTTCTTGATTTCTTTTTGGTTTGTTTTCTGTGGTATATATAAATGCTACAGATTTTTATATATTATGTTGATTTTGTATCCTGTAACTTTACTGAATTTGTTTATCTGTTCTAACATTTTTTTGGTGGAGTCATCAGGTTTATCTAAGTATAATATCGTGTCACCTGTGAAGGAAAATTTGACTTCTTGCTCTCCAATTTGGAAGCCCTTTAGATCTTTCTTTTGCTCTAGCTAAAAATTCCAGTATTATTTTAAATAAAAGTGAAAATGGGAATCTTTGTCTTGTTCCAAATCTTAGAAAGTCTTTCAATGTTTCCCCATTCACTATGATGTTAGCTGTGGGTTTATCACATATGGCCTCTATTGTTTTGAGGTCTGTTCCTTGTACACCCAGTTTGTTGAGAGTTTTGTCATAAAGGCATGTTGAACCTTGTTGACTGTTTTTCAGTGTCTATTGAAATGATCATGAGTTTTGTCCTTGACTCTGTTAATGTGATGTTTCACATTCATTTATTGATTTTCATATGTTGAACCATACTTGTATCCCTGGGATTATGGTGAATGATCTTTTAAATACATTGTTGTATTTGGTTTGTTAGTATTTTGTTGAAGATTTTTCTATCTATGTTCATCAGGGATATAGGCTTATAGTTTTCTTTTTTATTGTGTCTTTGGTTTTGATATAAAGTTTTTTAAAGCATATCCTTTGAAAGTATCAGAAGGAAGAAATCTTTGGGGAGAATTTACGAGAAATGTTATATTAATTGCATTCAAAGATTTTGATAAAATAAATGTTCATGTGAGAGTATTTTGGAGGGGAGCAGGGGGCTGGGAGACAGGGTCTCACTCCATTGCCCAGGCTACAGTGCAGTAGCAAGAGCATAGCTTACCGTGACCTGAAACTCCTGGACTCTAAATGACCCTCCTTCTTCAGCCTCCCTAGTAGCTTGGGACTACAGGTGAGCATCATCACACCCAGGTAATTTTACATTTTTTATAGAAAAGAGTTCTTGCTCTGTTGCTCAGGCTACTCTCTAACACTGGGCCTCATGCTGTCTTCCTGCCTCAGCCTCCCAAAGTGCTGGAAGTACCAGCATGAGCCACTGCACCCGGCCAGAGGGCATTTTTTGAAAATAGTGAAAAATTGCAACAAACCTAAAACGGTGACAAGAGTGTCAAAGTCGTAAGAATCAAAATGGAGTCACTTGTGTTAAAATGCTAAAATATGGAGCCGGGGAAGGCCATGAAAGGAGGGTTCTCATGTACAAATGCTTGATAAAAAGAAACATCACCAAAAACTCTGCAAAAACTACAACCTTGCACAAAAGCCATCACATCACAAAAAATATTTCTCTGAGTTCATCTACCAACAACTACTTGTCCAACTGCAGACTGGTGCCACCCTTGTTTTTGGTCCTTGTAACTAAGGATAATTATTAATATCTAAAAACAATTATGGCAACCTCCTCATTTTTCTTTTACAAACCTTCATCTTCCCTTACCTCCCTAAATATGCATGTAGTTTATTATGGCATGCATAGTCTCATTGTAATGTCTATTCTCAAATACCATTTTCTTTTAGAGAGTATCTCTCTCTCTGTTTTTTAGGTCGACAACAGTAACAGCAAAACAAACTATGTTTTGTGCATATAATAGAATTATTGTGCAGTTATTAAATTGTTTATTTTGTATAATTTTAATACTATGAAAAATACTTAATATTTTTCTATGTAAAAAATGCCAGATATAAAACTATAATATAGGATATTCCAAATTTTAAAAAAATAGTTATGGAATAAAAGAACAACTGTGAAGAAATATACCAAAATGGCAGGGAAATTATCAGAGTTTAATTTTATTTTTTATACATAGATTTTCTCAATTTTATTTTAGATCATTCTTCATTTTCTTAATATCTTGAGGAAAATCCATCAATTTATAATGGTTGCATGTTAATCAAAAATTCTGCTTTACTTTTGTGATGACATTTTGAAAATCAATTTATGTGTTTCCATTTGAAATGATGTCTTTAGCATCCTATTCTCTTAAAACTTTTTAAATACCTATCACCTCTGTGCGTCAAGAAGCATAAGAATTTTCTAAAATCATCAGAATTAAAATTGAATGTAAAAATGAGCTATCTTTTTATCTATGACATTTTGTTTCTCATTTCTTTAATAACTTATAAACTAATTAAATTATTCCAGAAATATGTATTAACCTTCTACTATATGCCAGTTATTATATGTTAGAAATAAATTCTATAGTTTTTTGCTTTATTTCTACTTAAAATGAACTTTGAGAATGTGTTTTGTTATTCTTGGCAATGTGTCTTAAAATATATTTTTAACAGGCAGTGGTTGATACACAGATTGGCTTTCTCAGTTTTTATTTTATCCACTTTGTATTTGAAGAGGTTGTTGGAAAGCTAAAAGTTACCTTTCTTGGATTTTCACGTAGCTCAAGTTTCATCAATTACATGCCCTTCTACAAAAACTGGAAAGTGCAAATGAGGCAGAAGTAATCCTGTGATTTCCGGCTGTCACCATCAGTTAGAAAGGTTATGGTTTCTCTGTAATAGGTTCCAGTGTTCATTTTCACAAAGACCCTGTAATACCTGTGTGTTACTCCATTCTGCATTACTGTAAAGGAAATACCTGAGACTAGAAAGTTTACAAAGAAAAGGGATTTATTTAGCTTACAGATATACTGGCTGTAGAAGAAGCATTGCATTTGCCTCTGATGAGGATTTCAAGAAGCCTCCAATCAAGACAGAGGCAAAGGGGGAACAGGTATGTTCCATGGTGAGCGAGGGAGCAAGAGAGAGGAGAAAGTGAGAGACTCTTTTAAACAGCCAACTCTCCTGTGAACTGATAAAGATCTCACTTATTATCAGGAGGAGGGCACAAAGCCTTTCATGAGGGATCTGTCCCCATGACCAAAACACCTCCCACCAGGCCCCACATCCAATACTGGAATCAAATTTGAACATGAGATTTGGAGAGTACAAATATCCAAACTATATCAGCCTGGTTTGCAGCAGCTTCAGGTGCCCATTCTCTAATTTCCCTGTGTGCAGAAACTGTCGTGAAGGTAAGCACAACTTCAGATCTAGACTGGTACAATTGGTGATATTAGTCATGGCAGTTCCCTAGTGCCTCAGTTTCATATTGTTGTTGGAGTTATTCCAAGAGCCTCAGCCTGGAAACTGCTGGTTTACTCAATTCAACAATTTTGCAAAGCATTTAAATTCCTGTATTAAATAAAATCTTGATTAAATATCTAGAGAGGTTTCTGTTTCCAACGGTAAACCCTGCCTGATTATTTTCTTAGTTATTTTATCTGTGATACTCACTAAATTATATAATAACAAAAATTCTAAAAAAAAAATAACACTTTTATTAAAATGGATTCCTCTGTCCTGCTTCATGGGTAAAGATCTATTTTTTTTTTCATTCTTAAAATGTCTACACATATGCGTGTGTGTGTGCACACACACAAACATATATGTGTGATCTCACACAATCTCCTATGGCATGAATATAATCATCCTAAAGACACCAAGCTTCATGTAAACAGTTTCATAATTCAAATTACTGCCCTGTAATATGTAAGGGTTCAATCCCATTGAAAAACTCTTTGGGCTTTCTTTGACCTTTGAAGATTTGTGATTGCTGAACTATTTACTAAAATATTTTAGCATTGGTAAATGCAGCTGGACATAAAGTAAATGTCAGCAAGGTACAAGAGGGTATTTTAAATACTCCTTACATTAATAATACTCCTAAAAAGTCAAATATTTTATGCACATAAGGAACCTAGATAGCCTGTACAAAAATTAGCAGGTTAAATACATGTATTGACCAACAAATCAAGATTTCTACCCAAACAAAATATGTATTTTTCCTCAATATTAGGTCAGTTATTATTTTAAGAAACAATAGATTTTAATCCTCACCACCCTATTGAGTTAATCAATTCTAAATTATTCTTTAAAAAGAATAATATTCCACACAAAGTTTGACTTGTGAAAATATTGTTAGGATGTGGTTTGATCAATTAGAAATTAAGAATTATTTATATACAAGTTAGTTTCAAGTCAACTAAAAAAGGAATTCAAATCTATAAAAGCCAACAGGGTTTACATTGTTGACCTTAAATCATAAAGACCATAGGCAAGTAGTTTTGAACCTACAAGAATGTAGGTTTAAATTAATAGGAGTTGCATGGTGAAATCAAATCTAACAAAACCCTATGCACTTAATTAATATACTGTAATGACAAAGTCAAACCTAAAGTCAAAACTAAAACTGTTTAAACATCAACTAGTAGAATTGAAATCATCACATATCATAGTATTCTCAGAACAAAAATCACACTTTAAGATATCTATCACCCAAGTTCAAAAGTAAAATATATCACCTGTACATTCATCTCCAATCTAAATGTTTGCTAACATTTGAAGACCCCAGCATCTAAGAAGATTCTTTCAGAGATTATCACTTAATCTCTTCCCAAAATTGAATTTCACTTGTATGATAATCTATATAAAGAAATAGAAATTGCATTACACCTGTATTATTATTTTATTGTTTAATTGCAAACACAAACTAACTCAAACAAAGTTAAGAAAAAATTGGTTAGGGTCAGTTACTTCACAGAATCCAAGGGCAAATTGTAGAGTTAAAACTCAAAGATCATAACTAAAGACCAGAAAGTCAAGACACAAGCATGCTATCTTTGTTGCATGCCTAGACTATATTTAATAGTGTTTCCACTGGTCTTACTCTTTCCACGCTTCCCCTGCTATAGTCTATTCTATTATAGTCCATTGTCCACACAACAGCTAATGTCATAAAACAGTCACAAATGAAATCGTACCTCGAATCTTCCAGAGGCTTCCCATCTCATTCCAAGTAGAGCCAAAATTATGACCCTAGTCTGTAAAACCTATATAATCATCTCTCTAACCTCATGGTCCACTCTGCTCCAACTATATTGGTTTCCTTGCTATTTGTAGAATTGTCCGTGCTTTTGCCTCAAGATCTTTACAGGAAACGTTTCCTCTTGCTAACGTGCTCTTTCCCCAGAAAGCTTGCTATATTGGTTGTCAATTGCTAATACACTATTCATAAATTTAGTGACTTAAATAAACAAATGTTTATTACCTCACATGATACCTGTGGCTCAGGAATTCAGGATTGGCTTCATTAGGCGCCATTGGTTCAGATCTCTTATGTGGTTGCAATTCAAGATGTTGGCCAGGACTTCAGTCATTTGAAGCTTCCATGGGACTGCAGCTTCCTCTTCTAAGGTGATTATGTGGCGGGCAAGTTGGTGCAACACATTTATGATGCTCCAAGGAAGATAATGTGAATTGAGGACTTTATAACCTGTCAAGTTGACCTTCAAACATAAAGGCCATAGGAAAGTAGTTATGAACCTGCAAGAATGTACTTTAAAACCAGTTGGAAGTTGCAAAAGTGAAACCAGAACAAAGTTTTACCCAAACCCTGTGTGCTTAATTAGTATGCTATAATGAGAAAAGTCAAAGCTAAAATTGTTTAAACATAAGGAAGTGATTTATAAATTCGCATCATAGGCTCATAGTCAACCTACTGTCTGTTATTGGCTATAATTCTAAACTACAACAGTCAACCCAGGCAGCCTTGTTGCAATTACAAATGTATCAGTGGTTTAAAAAGGGCTTTGCAGAGGGTTGGTATGTAGATAGCTCAGCCAAAACCCACACTCATAACTATATAAACAACTCCTGCTCCTCTCATCCTTTTTGGGGTCAGTGGCATTCTCTTAATCTATTAACAGTTTCTTAATAGCCTAACAAGTGTTTATACCCAATTATTCTTCAGATAAAGTCTATATTAGAAACTATAAGGTCGTTTTACTCAGAAAAGTTCACAAATAAACTAATAGATTAAATTATGCAGTAACAACATAAAATGATATACAATTAATTATTATTTTTTCAGTAATGACTTGGTATACTGGGGAATTATAGAAGAAAGAAAAATATTCCAAATACAAATTAGATTATTTCTGAATATACTATAAACATCTTGTCAGCTTATGTTTGTCTTATATTTGCATACTCTAAAGGCCCATAGTACCATGCCTGCATTGCAATTGATAGTGTTAAGTAAATTTTGATTGAAACAATGGGGGAAAAAAGGGAAGACTTTTAGTCTATAAAATCAATGTGCAAAAACAATTGCATTTCTATAAACCAGCAATAAACAGAAAATGTAATTTTTAAAAAGATATTATTGACAATAGCATCAAAAACTGTAAGAAAGCTAAGATTGCATCTAACAAAATGTGTAAGACTTTGTTAAGTAAACTTATAAAACTATTTAAAAATCTTGAGAAAAATGTGCATAAATGGAGAAGTATCCTAAATTCATAGCTTGGAAAATGCAATATTGTGATGATGTCAATTTTCCCCAAATTTTATGTTTATATTCAAATAAATTCTACTCAACATCCCAATAAAGTTTTTCATTGAACAAAATAATCTTGACTTTTATATGTAAGAACAAAGAGTCAGGAATAACCAAGACTCTTAAAATGACAACAGTAGTCATACTTGGGGGGTACGGGGTATTGCACCCCTGATGCCAATGTCAATGCTAATTATAAGTTTTTAATAATTTAAAATTGTGATATTTGCACAAAGCTAGAGAAAATAATCAGTAAAGTGAAAGGCAAGTCCAGAAACAGTGACGCAAATGAGAAACTATGATATATGACGGAGATGGCATTACATACTAGAGGGGAAATAATGGACAATTACATATAAGATGCTAAAACAACTAGAATCCAAAAGAAAAAAGAAAAGAAGGGAAAAGGAACAAAGGAAGAAAGAGAGGAAAGGAGGGAGAAAGGCAGGGAAGGAAGGAAAGAAGGAAGGAGGAAGGGGGGAGGGGAGGAGGGGGCGGAGAGTTGGGGGAGGGACGGAAGGGAGGAAAATCAGATCGCTAACTACCACCATAACAAAATCAATTTCTGATGAATTGATGGTTTGTAGGTGATTTTAAAACCTTGAAACTTTTTATAAGAAAATAAAATATTTCTGATTTTGACATCGTGAAGGAAGTGTTACCCATGAGGAAAAAGATTGATCAATTAGATCACATTAAAATTGAGAATTTTAATCTTTTAATATTTAAATTAAAAGGCATCATTACGAATGAAAAACCAAGCCATCAACTGGCAAAAAATACCTGGAACATATACAACCCTGTCAATGTGTATTAATTATATTATATAGAGAACTTCTACCAATTAGAAAAGACAATCTAATATAAATATGGGCAAAAGGTATAAAGGCATTTCAGATCAAGGAAACATGTATGGTCAATAAATATACGGTGAGAGGCTCAACTTCATTAGTGATTAGGTAAATACAAACTAGTATCATGATGAGATACCTTTTAAGCCTAGTGGATAGGCTATGTTAAAGTAGATTAAAATAGAGATCAGGCCTGAAGCATCCCTGAGCAAACAAAGCCAGTTAGGCTTTGTAATTGACCTTAAGCTTGCTTAATTTGCAAACATAAGTGAAACTTAATGAACTATTTCTTATAAATGCAATGTTAAGGAAAAATGAAACAAGGTTAACTAATCAGAAGGCATCAACTAACTTATAGTTATGTAACTAGGGACTTCCCAACAGAATTGATCAAATAAGGCAACTGTATAACTCTAACCAATCAAATATTTTCTTTAATTTTGTGTTGGCTCCATAAAGGCCTTCCTTTGTGTTCCTTTGGCAAAGCCCCCCAACCACTTCCAGGTTGGAGATACACAATTCATGAGTTGCCGTTTGCTTAAATAAATTCTTTAAAATTGTATTGCGCGTTGGTTTACCTTTTTAACAGCAATAAACAGGAACTTTGAACATATCAATTACTATAGAATATATGGATCAATAGAGACATGATTAGCTGAAGTGTGAATTGAAACAACCACTTTGGGGAACAAATTAGCATAAATTGACAAGGCTGATGTTCATGTACCTTATAATCAAAATTTCACATCCAGGTATATGTCATAGGAAACACTTGCTCATATGCATCAGGGTTCATATAGGAGAATGTTCACAGAAGCAGAATTTATAATATATACCAAGTGGACAAACCACTGTCTGTATAAGATATTAGTTTAGGTGCGGTCCCATTGTGGAATGTTATTCAGCAGTGAAAATTAAGTTAAATTAATATTAGATGAAATATTACTTTTGTTATTTAAGAATAGAAACGTTTGTGAAGGAAGAAATAGAGGAAGCATCTATTAGCCAAAAGTTCTCATCTATTTCACCTCAGCTTTAGCAAAGCAGTTTTATGTATTCTTTTTTATACACAGTATAACCCAGTTTCCCAGCCTATAAA
>RJWJ010031092.1:0-19451 GCA_004363605.1 Indri indri | reverse complement strand
CAAAGCCTTGACCCTCCTCAGTTCCTCCTCAGTCCTCTGCCTTGTTCTAAAAGCACTACTGTGACTGTACGACTATCTAATCACCACTGAAGTGTTCAAGGTGGGGTTTCTTGATTTATTTGCCTCTTCTCAGAGGATTCCACAGTGTCAATGGCACCGACACACCGCAAGGGTACATAGTGATGGGATGCCGCAATTTTCACCCCTTCTCAATCCAAGACATTTAGCCCCAATTTTCATGCCAGTCAAGGCTAATTAACCCACACCAGCAATATTGACATCACCTGTGAGCTTACTAGAAATGCACAATCCTGGGCCCTACTCCAGTCCTACTGAATCAGAATCTGCTTTTTAATAAGATTCCTAAGTGATTATTATTCATATTAAAGTTGGAGAGACATTAGCTCATTCCGTAGTAAGTTTCAATAAAAGTAAACGCTTTCTTGTGTCAGGCTTGTGGTGAAAATAGTTAGGAAAAAAGGACCCTTACATAGGAAAGGGTGTGAAAAACTTCATCTGGAGCAGGAGCTCTTAAAATTGGGTGTGCGTGTCATCTGGAAGGCTTATTAACACAGGGATTGCTGGTTCCACCCTCAGAATTTCTGATTTATTCGCTCTGGGTGGGGCCTGAGAATTTGCATTTATGGTAAGTTCCCAGGTGATGCTGATCCTGCTGTTGGAAAGACGCTCTGAGACCCACTAACATGTAGTGATGCGAATAATCTGTTGAGGCCCCTTTGTTCCAGGAGCTCCATTAGGTCCTTGCACATACATCAAGAATACTCTGCTTAGAATCTTACATTGCGGTTCAGGACAACCTTTACCACTGCTCCTCTCGGTGACCTTGCACAGGTCACATGGCCTCTCTGATCTTCAGCTTCTCTACCTGCCAAAATAAAAAAAAAATGGGCGAGATACCCCTCTATTCTATCTGACATTTCTAAAATTCTGTGCTATGTCTTTTTAGTGACTTCTTGAGACCTAAGTCAAAGAATTATTAATGATTCCAATTAGCGGATTTTACCCAGGAGGTGGGAAGGTACACGTACCATGATGTAAGTGAGTTGGGAAATACCTGGGAAAATCAAGAACTTACTTCTTTCTCTAAGAGTTGGTCATCGTACTGTCTGCAGGTGCACCAGCCCTACCCTGTTCCTGACAATTAATGACCCTAAAATTCTTAGTTCGTTGGAGGATTGGAAAAATTCAAAGTCTAACTTTTTAGCAGTGTGAAATATCTTGGAACTAAAGTATAGAGAGGACCCAATGTGTTTGGGATCCAACCCCACAGTTTCAATACTTTGGATTTCTACCCTATGGGAGAAACATACATGGCTCGGTGCACACGCAGCTCTAATGAACAAGTTACTACATTGTTTTCATAGATTAGGTGTTAATGTTTAGGAACAAATACACTCAGGAATGTGGTCTTTCTGTTGCTATGTTTGGTAGTATTAAGAGATGAATCTGTGATCTAATGAAATTTTACTTCCGTTGTGTGAGTAAATGGATCAGGTGTCAGGCATGGTGGTAGAATCTGATTGTTGGTGTCAAGGCTCATATATATTTAAGTACCTTTACCATGTCAACCTGAAATATTACCAGTTCTCTCATTAAGGAGATTTCCCTTCAGAGAAAGGCCACCTGAAGGGTCAGGTTATAACTTCTCTAGTCAGTGGTGAGAGTCGAGATGGGCAGTGTTATATCTAAAGATGCTGAGACGTTAGGACGGAACTGTGGGTTTGTGATGATGAAAATTAAGATTTGCCTCAGTGTACAAGGAAAAACAATGAGAAACAGTGTTCAAGGAACAAAATGTGGAGTCTGTGGCTTCATAGTTTTCAGGGACATGATGTTGCTAGGTTTTCTGATCACTGCCTCCCAGTATATACGTGCTTTGAATTCTCTTCCTCCTTCTCTTAGTTTAACAGGTGAAAAAATCTTTCTGGAAGGTTTTGAAAAAATAAAAATACTCTAGATTTATTTTGTATCTTAAAACATAAATTAAAAATTGGGAGGCCCTGATCTAACACAGAGACAAGACTGCCTTCTGAAGCATGGAGGAAAGTAGGAGCTTGAAATCGAATGGAATAAGTAACTGTGATGATCCCACATGGCTCTAGGCTGCTAACACATTGCCTTGCTGCCAGGCCCTCTGGGCCAAACCCTGTTGCTTTATTTCCCAACTAAAAATAATGATTTCTGTCCTACTTTTTTGTTATTAATGTTTCTTAATTTATAAGTACTTTTCTCATTTCATGGCATCTTCTAAAAGCTTTAATATCCTGCTACTGTGTATCTAAGTGAACTACAGTAAAAGCTGCCTTATCTAATGCCTGGCAAGCCTGTGGAAATCAGCATTTTGAATGTTCATTTTATATAAAGCTTTAGTCTATTAACTCAAATTCATTGGGAGAAAAGGACTTAGACTATGATGGATTTGGTGGTGTGAAGTTTAGAGGAAGAAGGATTTTTTATTCTGTCATGAAACTTCTACAGATAATGTTAGCGTCATTGGGTTTTTTGCCCGTTTAATGTTGAGAAACAAACAGTGGGAAATCAAGGTCAGTGTGTGGCACAGCATAAAAAAAAACTGTTACTTTTTCACTAATTGGACAAGTATGCCAAATACATGAAGATTTTATCCAAGTAATATATGTACATTTTTGAAAACTTGAAACATATAGAATAATATAAAGATGGAAGAAAAAGAATTAATCATGACTTCCCAACTCAGAGAGTACCACTGTTAATGTTCTGGCACATGTTTTTAAAGTCTCTTTTTTCCTTTACATTTTTGTTGTCCACATTGAAAAGTCTATTTTACATTTTTAAAGTTTTACGGCAAGAACAGATCCAGTAGCTTTGTGGTTAGGTATGTGGTCCAGCAGGCAAAGGTGGTAATTTATTATCTGCCATCTGTTACCAGGTGAATAACAATTATTGCAAGATACGCTTTTGCTTTTAAAAACATTAATTTGTTCAATGTAAAACATTTAAAATATATTACAGAATTACATAACTCTCTTTTGTTATTTCTTCATGCATTTACTTAGTTATTACAGTGCAAGTAGAATGACATAGTAGCAATCCTGTGCCTGTTGACTTTGAGAAGCACTGAATGTAGCCAATGCTTTATACCAAGGAGAGGAAAGGAGGTGGCAGGTTTCAGAGGAGAGAGCTATATGCTTTGCTCTACAGACAAGCAAACCGTATACTTTAGAGACAAGACATGAGTTGTCAAAACCAGTAACTTTTCTTGACCTCGATCTTTAGCATTGCCATAGGTAAGGTCTAACTCCTTCCTGAAATCCTCTCTACTCTTGGCCACCATGATACCATTCTGGACCTCTTTTTCTCTCTCCATCCTTACTTCTCCATCTTCTCCACTGACTCCTTTTTTTCCACTTTGCACGGCTGCTTCAAAAGCTCAGTGTTTAGCCCTCTACTTCCTTCCTTCCTCTCTTAGATGATGACATTCATTCTCCTGGCTTCAACTACCACCTCTATGTCAAGAGTCCTAACATTATGTATACAGCCAAGACACACTCATGCATCTTTGCATAAGACACTCACCAGGGGTACCTCTCCTGTGTGAGGCCCTGTATCAAGCACTGGGGGTGGGATGAATAAGAGATAGGCAAAGTCCCTACTCTCCTGGAGCTTATATTCCAGAAGGAGTAGACAGGCAACAGGCAGGTGAACAACTAAGTGATATAATTTAAAATGGTGGTTAATGTCTGTGAAGGCTAATAGTGCAGACTACTCTGAGGAAGAGTGGTGGTGGCAGAAAATACTATTTTAATTGGGTGGTTAGTGAAATATCTCTTTCAAAAGATGACATTTGAGCTAAGGCCTGCAATGAGAAGAGGCTGACCATGTAAAAATCTTGGAGATGAAGATCCAGACAAATTTTTTGAAAGTGCAAAGGTGCTAAATGAAAAACACCTTCACGTGTTCAAAGAACCAAAAGGAGATCAGTTATAGAGTGAAGAGCAAAAATACTTAATTCCAATTATAGCAATTCCTGTAACAGTAGGGAATTGTATGAAAGCATTCAACAAGGGAACCTTATGTTAATGTACATAAAGCTTTCAATATCACTATATATTATTTTACAGTATCATTTTTTAAATGTTTACAATTGTATTCTATTTTATGATTGCACCATAATGTGTTTAACCAATAGTCTTTTTAAAATTGAATTCCACAGAATCATTCTTTTTAATTACAAAAATTCCCAGTGTCTCAAAAGAAAATTATAACCACCAGGCAAGCATAAATAAGGAAACAGCGTAATGATGCTGGCGGCAAACCTAATGTGGGCGGGAAATCACCAACAAGGGGGACTCTGCTCCTCCTCTAATGGTTCTGTAATTGTTTTGGGGGTGTTATTCCTGTTCCTTCCACCATAATGTGAGTTTATTTCTTTAAATAAACTTTTAATTTTGGAATAATTTTACATATACAGAAAAGTTGCAAAGATAGTACAGAGAGTCCCCATATATTCTTCACTCAGCTTCCTGTATTGTTAACAGCTTATAAAACCATTTGTACATTCGTCAAAACTAAGAACCCTACGTTGTTGTGTTACTATTATATCAACTATTATATCAACTCCAGACTTTATTAGGATTTCACTAGTGTTTCCACGAATATCCTTTTCTCTATTCCTGGATCCAATCAAGGATACCACATTGTGTTTAATCATCTCCTTAGTCTCATTTGTTGTTTTTTATGACCTTGACAGTTTCGAGAAGCAGGGGTCAGACATTTTGTAGAATGTCTCTCAATGTAGGTTTGTCTGATATTTTTCCCCATGGATTAGGCTGGAATTATGGGTTCTGGAGAACAACACCACAGGAATGAAGTGCCCTTATTCTCATATAGTATTGAGAATGCACAGTGTCAACATGCCTTATCACTGGTGATGTTAACCTTGATAACCCAGCCAAGGTAGGGCTTACCAGGTTCTCTGCTCTAAAGTTACCTTTCCTCTTTTTTCCTATGTTCTATGTCTCAGAAGCAAGTTGCTTAACAAGGGATGGAGAGTAGAGGTTGGGAAGAGAGTTAGGAACATTCAGCTCCATCTCTTGAAGTGGGGTTATGTTATCTGCATGAACTATTTGGAATTCTCCTATAAGGAAGATTTGTCTCTTCTCCCTCTTTATTTAATCACATATTTATATCAGTGTGGACTCATGAATTTTTATTTTATACTTTGGGTTATAATCTAGTGATATGTAGATTTGGTCACCGGGAGCTCCTTCAGATTGGCTCCTGTGTTCCTTCATCCTTTTGTTTTTGGAATACTTCCTTTCTGTTCCATGCTTATCTTGTATTTTCCCTGCTCCTGAACCAGAATTAGCCATTTATCCAGGGATCCCCAGTTCATTTATTGGGAAATCTTACTTAGAAATCAAGATCCAGAAAACAATAATTTTTTGTCAGACATTTAGATAATATCCAATCTTAGTTATAACATTTTTGCTCAAAATATCCCTGGATCTAACTCTGCACATATCCATGATTATTCCTTATGATAACTGCCTAGAAGTGGAATTGATGGTTTAAAGGGAATGGGACATTTTAAGACTTCTAATAAATTGGCAACTCGAGGGGAAAAAAAAATGGCGGATTAGTGGTGGCCTTCTAGCTCACTGCTCCCAGAGAGGCAGGTGAGGAACTTGGATGGCTACACATGAGTGGATCACTCCCCACCAAGAACAGCATTGTCAATCTGCACAGAAACAGTGTAGGACATGCAACACGAGAAAAAAAGGTGAAAGAGAGATATGTTTTCAATGACTGGAGAGTGTAAAAATACAATAGGGAACAGAGTGTGGAAGGGCCATGCCTGCCCAGCCAGCCAGCCTAGTGCCATCTGATCCACACGAGGATGCCTGGTTCCCCCACAGACCTCCACACACACTCAGATAGGGACGCGCCTGAAGTTGTTGCAAAGTTGTGGCATGAGATGACAGGCTCTGTGGAGAGGAGAAGATAGTGGGAAACATTTTGAACTCTCCCCATGCTCTGTGCTGGGTCCACACTGGGCAGGGAAGGGACTGGTCTGAGTGGTTACATCCTACAACCACGACTGGTGTAAGGGAGTTTGGAGACAGGCACCTTGCCTCTGGTGGTCAGTGGGACCAGAGACAGGAGGCGAATGCTGAAAAGGGGGCTGGAAACCACTGATAATTCAGCCAGCTCAGGGCGGGACAAAAAGAGCAGGATCCTCTGCTAAACAGACTTGAGATTGAGGGACTGTGATGCAAAGGTAACAGCTGGTAGCCTGTTGATTCAGCCCAACAGATCGGCATCTGCCAACTCCTAAATGGTTGCCCCCAATACTAGCTTTCCAGGAGCAGGCGGCCACCATCATTAGGATCCCCAGCCTGGAGACACTGCAGTATGCAGCAGTTTCGGGCAACACTCCTCCCCATGCCTGGGGATTTTCATGCCGGGTGTGGTGGACTCTGGCCTTGGAGGTGGGGAGAAGTGAGAAAAGCCACTTTCTCTGCATGACTGGCATGAATTTGCAGGGCTTTGGTGCTGAAAAATAGTTGGTAGCCTGTTGATTCTGCCTGCTGGACCAGCTTAGGTCATCTGATAAGAACATAACTCCAGGGTTTGCTCTCCAGGTCCAGGTGGCTGCCAGCATTGGGGTTTGTGGACAGGGAAGGAACAACTTGGCCAGAGACCACAGCAATTATACCAATTGACCCTCCCATCAGAAGCAGCATTCCAAGTGTGGTAAAAGAGCCCTGAATAATAGCAGCTCCCCCTAGCAGCACACACACCCAGGCTTGTGCGTAGCAGCTGCAATCTCTCTTGCCCTTACCCCCACCTTAAGGGGGAACAGGGTATAAGTAACCCTTGGGAGTGGGACCCCATCCATGAGACCAGAGCCTACCACAGAGACATCAGATTACCTTGATAACTGGCTCCTCCACAGAAACTACAATCAACAGCAGAGAGGGTAATCCAATAGCTTAACACAGTGCCTTCTATCTCAAGCTATTGGAGAGCAGTGGAGTCATACTCACAAGTGCAATCCACAAGGTGAGAGCTTAAGCTGGGGGATCAAATTCACTAGTCTCCATTGACAAGAGGTGAAGACCATAGGTCAGAGGTAAGCCAACTTGCTAAAATACCCCTAAGGCAATAAAGGACCAGAGTGCCTCTCCCCAGCACTGTCAAGGAATGACGTTTGGGTACTTGGAGATAGGGCCACGAACCAGTCCTAGCACCTCCAGTTCTTGACCAAGTAGCCTGCTGAGATGGAATCAGCAAAAGAATGCAGTAAACGTGAAAGATCAGAGAGAAAAGTCACCCTCAAAAGAAATCATTAGATCCTCAACAAGGGATACCAACTTAAACAAAATGGTTAATATGACAGAGGAAGAATTCCAAATACAGATTGTAAGAAAATTCAGTGAAATTGAAGAGAAAATAGAAACCAAACACAAAGAAGCCACAAGAACAGTACAGGAAATGAATGAAAAATTCTCTAAAGAAATCAAAGTATTACAAAAGAACGAAACAGAAATACTATAAACGAAAGAGGCATTCAAGGAATCTAAAACACAGTGGAAAGCCTTAAGAATAGGTGGATCATGTGGAGGAAAGAATCTCAGAGCTTGAAGGTAATGCCTGCGTGCTAAACAAATCAGATGAAGAAAAAGAACACAGAAGCAGGAGACATGAACAAAACATACAAGAAATGTGAGATTATGTAAAGAAACCAAACACAAGAATTATAGGCATCCTGGAGAGAGAAGAAGAAAATATACAAGGGCTGGAAAATCTATTTCTTGCAATAATGGAGGAAAACTTACCTGGCCTGGCCAGAAATCTAGATGTCCAGGTACAAGAAGCACACAGAACTCCTGGGAGACTCAATGTGAAAAGGCAATCACCATGTCACATAGTATTAGGCTGGCCAAAGTAAACATGAAAGAGGCAATCCTTCAAGCAGTAAGGCAAAAATAGCAGATAACCTACAAAGGATAACCTATCAGACTAACTGCAGACTTCTCAACTAAACCTTACAAGCCAAAAGGGACTGGGGACTCATTCTCAATCTTCTAAAACAGAATAATGGCCAACGTAGAATTCTTTTCCCAGCAAAAGTAAACTTCATATATGAGGCAGAAATAAAGACTTTCCCAGACAAGCAGTCACTGATGGAATTTATGAAGTCCAGACCTGTCCTGCATTATACACTGAACAGCACAATAGATGCCCACCAAAGTAAAATCACTCAACAGTTAAAATCCAGAACCCTGATTCCCCAATGGCTCAGGAGGTAAAACAAAACAATAATAATTTATCCAGCAATATGAAAAGAAATCTACCCCAAATATCAATTCTGTCAATAAATGTGAATGGCTTGAATTATCCACTGAAGAGACATAGACTGGCTGAGTGGATAAAAAAAACACAAGCCAAGTATCTGCTGTCTCCAGGAAATGCATCTTACCCACAAAGATGCTTTCAGCATCAAGGTCAAGGGTTTGAAAAAAAACTTCCAGGCAAATGAAAACCAAAAGAAACCTGGGATAGCTATTCTTATAGCAGGTAACATAAACTTTAAAACAGCAAAAGTAAAGAAAGACAAATATGGTCACTATATAATGGTGGAGGGGAAAATCTAACAAGAAGTAACAATTCTTAATATTTATGCAGCCAACACAGGAGTGCCCAGATACATAAAGCAAATCTTGTTTGATCTAAATAACATGATAAGTAGTAATGCCACAATAGCTGGGGATTTCAACACCCCGCTGACTGAACTGGACAGATCCTCCAAGCAGAAAATAAGAAACAATGGACATAAACAGAGCTCTAGCACAGACATCTACAAAACAGTCCACCCTAATAAAGCTGAATATACATTCTTCTCATCAGCTCATGGGATTTTCTGTAAAATCAGTCACATCCTAGGCCACAAACCAGATCTCAACAAATTTTAAAAAAATATAAATTATTCCATACCATGTATCTTCTCAGACCACAGTGGTATAAAATTAGAGACAAATTTCAACAGAAACACTCACTAGTTCACAGAGTAATGGAAGTTAAACAGTCTATTGCTGAATGACTACTGGGTCAAGGAGGAGATCCAGGTGGAAATCAAAAGATTCTTCAAACTCAATGATAATGGGGATACAAGTTATCAAAATCCGTGTGATACAGCAAAATCATTCCCGAGAGGACAAGTAATAGCATTAAATGCTCACATTCAAAACACAGAAAATCCACAAATCAACAAACTAATAAACTGTCCCAAGGAACTGGAACAGGAAGAGCAAATTAATTTTAAACCTAGCAGAAGAAAGGACATAACTAAGATTAGAGCAGAACTAAATGAAATAGAGAATAAAATAACTATACAGAATATTAATAAAACCAAAAGTTAGTTTTTCAAAAAGATAAGCATCATTGATAGCCCTCTTGCTAAATTGACTAGAACTAGAAAGGAAAGGCCTTTAATAAGCTCATTTAGACATGAAAAAGGAGAGGTTACTACAGACATCACAGAAATACAAAACATTATCTTTGAATACTGTAAAAATCTCTGTGCCCCAAAACTACAAAACATGGAGGAAACGGACAAATTCTTAGAAACACAAAACCTCCCTAGGCTCAATCAGGAAGAAATAGAATTCCTGAACAGACTACTATCAAGCACAGAAATTGAGGCAGCAATTAAAAGTCTTCCAAAAAAAAAGTCCCTGACCAGATGGGCTCACACCTGAATTTTACCAAACTTACAAAGAAGAACTCATACCTATACTGCAGAAATTATTCTACAACATTGAGCAGATGGTATCCTCCCCAACTCATTCTACAAAGCCAATACCAAAGCCAGGAAAGGACACAACAAAAACACTACAGACCAGTATCCCTCATGAATATAGATGCAAAAATCCTCAAAAAAATCTTAGCAAACCAAATGCAACAGCACATCAATAAATAATTCTTCATGTCCAGGTGGGCTTTATTCCAGAGATGCAAGGATGATTCAACATATGCAAATCTATAAATACAATTCACCACGTAAATAAAAGCAAGAACAAAGATCATATGATTCAATAGATGCAGAAAAAGCATTTGACAAAATCCAGCATACTTTTATGGTAAAAACTCTTAACAAAATAGGCATAGATGGGACATACCTTAAAATTATTAAAGCCATATATGATAAACCCACAGACAATATCATACTGAACATGGAAAAATTGAAAGCATTACCACTTAGAACTGAAACCAGACAAGGTTGCCCACTATCTCCACTTCTATTGAACATAGTGCTGGAAGTCCTTGCCAGAGCAGTCAGACAAGAGAGGGGAATTAAGGGTGTCTGAATGGGAACAAAAGAGGTCAAACTCTCACTCTTGCTGAGGATATGATATTATGCCTAGAAAATTTGAATTCCAGGGATTCAACCAAGAGACTCCTGGAATTGATAAATGAATTCAGTAAAGTCTCAGGATACAAAATCAATGCACACAAATCGGTGACATTCATAAACGCCAATAACAGGCTGAAAATCAAATCAAAGATGCAACACCTGCCACAATTGCATCAAAGAAAATTAAATGTTTAGGAATATATTTAACGAAGAAGGTGAGAGACATATATAGGGAGAACTACGAAACACTGAGAAAAGAAATTGTAGAGGATGTAAACAGATGGAAAACCCTACCATGCTCATGGATTGACAGAATCAATATTGTTAAAATGTCCATGCTACCTAAAGTGATCTACAGAATTAATGAAATTCCTTTTAAAATACCATCATCATTCTTTACAGATCTAGAAAAAATAATTCTACGCTTCATATAGAACCAGAGAAGACCTCATATAGCCAAAGCAATCTTAAGCAAAAGGAACAAATTTTGAGGCATCAGTCTGCCAGATTTCAAGCTTTTTACTACAAGGCTATAGTAACCAAAACATCATGGTACTAGCACAAGAACAGAGAGATAGACCTTTGGAACAGGACTGAGAACCCAGATATAAAATGATCCTCATATTGTCATCTAATCTTTGACAAAGCAGACAAAAATATATATTGGGGAAAAGAATCCTTATTCAATAAATGGTGCTGGGAAAACTGGATAACCACATGCAGAAAATTGAAACTGGATCCCCACCTCTCCACTCTCACAAAGATCAACTTACGGTAGATAACAAAGTTCAACCTAAGGTGTGAAATGTTAAGAATTTTAGAAGAAAACTCTTACAGACATCAGCCTAGGCAAAGAATTTATGAAGAAGACCCCCAAAGCAATCACAGCAGCAACAAAAATAAATAAATGGGACCTGATCAAATTTAAAAAGCTTCTGCTCAGCCAAGGAAACTATCATTTGATTGAATAGATAATCTACAGAATGGGAGGAAATATTTGCATGTTACACATCTGATAAAGGGCTGATAACAAGAATCTATATAGAACTTAAGAAAATTAACAAGAAAAAAATCAAATAACCCCAATGAAAAGTGGGCAGAGAACATGAACAGAAACTTTTCAAAAGAAGACAGAATAATGGCCAGGAAACACATAAAAAAGTGCTCAACATGTCTAATCATTAGGGAAATGCAAATCAAACCCACAATGAGATACCATCGAACTCCAGTGAGACTGGCCTTTATCAAAAAGTCCCAAAACAACAAATGCTAGCATGGGTGTGGAGAGATAGTAACACTCTTACACTACTGGTGGGACTGCAAATAAGTACAACTCCTGTGAAAAGTACTTTGGAGATATTTGAAAGAGCTAAAAATAGAAATACCATTTGATCCAGCAATCCCACTATTAGGCATCTGCCCAAAGGAAAAAAGACATTCTATAATAAAGACATCTGCACCCAAATGTTTATAGCAGCACAATTCACAATTGCAAAGATATGGAAACAACCAAATCAATACATGGGTGGATTAATGAAATGTGATATATGCATACCATGGAATACTACTCATCTATGAAAAACAATGGTGACCCAGCACCTCATATTATCCTGGATAGAGCTTAAGCCCATCCTTCGAAGTGAGGTATCACAGGAATGGAAAGACAAGCACCACATGTACTCGCCATCAAATTGGTACTAACAGATCAACACTAAGGTGATCACATGGAAGTAATATTCACAGGGTGCCTGTCAGGTGAGAAGGCGGCAGTGGGGGTGAGTAAACTCATAGCTAACTGATGCAGAGAGTTCACTGTATGGGGGAAGGGCATACTTGTAGCCCTGGCTTGGGCAAGGCAAGGGCATTACATGTAACCAAAATGTTTGTATCCCCGTAATATTCTGAAATAAAATAATAAAAAATTAAAAAATGCCAAGTCATTTTCTAGAAAGATTATACCCATTTGTATGGCTACCAGTGTTCTAGCAATTTGTAGATTTGGGTTTTGACACTGAATAAACTTCATTTCTCTGCCAAATATACCTCTTAAGTCATCTCCTCTGCCAACGTGCTGGCCTGAACTACATTCCCCTCTCACCTGGATTACATCATGGGCTTCTAAACTAGTCTATTCTTCCTCTACTCCCACCATCTCCACCCTTCAGAGTAAAATCAGAATAGTGTTTTCGAAATACAAATTAATGTGATCATGTTGTGCCTCGGCTTCAAAAGCTTTCAAGAATGCTATATTTTTATTAAAAATATAAAATCTTCAATATGTATATAAGACCTTGGATTGTCTTGGTTCTGACTACAGCTCGTCTCTTTTTTTACCTGTTTTACCCTCCCTTAGCACCCCAGGCAAGTGTTGGCTTGTTTCTGTTTGTCTAATACGCCATCCTGCTTCTTGCTTCATGGCTTTTACGTGAATTCTCCCACTGCCTGGAATATCTCCTCATCCCCCAAATAGCAAATTTGTGGTCATTCTTCAGGGCTCAGTTTAAGTATTAATTCCTTGATTCTTCATATAAGTTAATTTTACCTAAAAATCCTCTCATAGTTCCTGTACATTATTTTAAAAGCACTTCTCACAGGGTATAATTAAAGTATATAATTATTTCTTAATATCTCTCCAGTAGAATTTTAAGTCATAGGAACAAAGATAAGTTTGATCAACCTTTAGTAGAGCTCCTGGAACTTAGTAGGAACTCCGTAATTACTTATTGGATGACTGTGTATGTAGTATCTTGAATTCACTCAGTAAAACATATTCTGGGACAAAATCTACATTATAAATAAGGTGCTATAAAATCCTCATTCTTTATGGTTAGAATATTATGGGTTGACATATTTGGGAAGTGAAATGAATCTATCCATTCCTCAGTTAGAATATGATTTGGGGGAAAAATTTATTTGGCAAATAAGGGTTAGAATATATTTAACACCTTTAGTTTACATTGGCAGTTTAGCCATCAGAAAGATACTAACTTACATTGGGCAGTCTATCGGAGACTTTCCTACAGGTTTTCTGCAGCAGATTGTGTCTTCTAAGGATAATTGTAACAATATCCCCCATCCCACATGGTCTTCATGCAATGTGACTTTGGTACTGCTCCCATCAAGAGACAGGGTCTGTTCCCTCCACTTGAATCTGGGCGGGCTCGTGACTTCAGCAGACTTGATGCTATGTGACTCCCAAATCTAGGTCATAAAAGGTGATACAGCTTCCACCTGCTTTTCTTGGGACTGTTGTCTTTGGAGTTTGGGCCACCATGTAAAAAGAGGGAGGGCTCACTGCCAGGCCACATGCAGAGGACAAGGTGGGTGTTCTGGGTTGACAGCTGGCATCAGTCACCAAACATGGGGGTGAAGACACCTCCAGGTGAATCCTGCCCCCAGCTTTTGAGTCACCTCCATGTTTTGTTTTGCCAGCATAAGCCCCAGATGTCATGGAGCAGAAACACGCTGCTCTCCTGTGCCTTTTCAGAATTCTTGACCCATGGACTCTGTGAGCAGAATAAAATGGTTGCCTTAGGCTGCTAAATTTTGGGGTAATTTGTTATGCAGCAATAGGAACTGAAAAAAAGTCAGCATTCTGATTTTCAATTTTTTCTTACCTTTCCAGGTTGAGAATAAAAACCTGCCATTTTAATTTGTATTTCTTTGATTATGAGTAAGGTTGAACCCTTCTTTATATGAGTATTAACCAATCGTATCTGTTTTTGTCTCATCACTTTCCTTTTCTTATTTTTTATAGACTATTTCCCTTTTGGTTTTATAAGATTTCTTAATGTATCAAGGATAGTAAATGTTTATTTCTTGTTATATATTCCACGTATTTTGTTGTTGTCTTTTGTTATTTATGGTGTTGTATACGCGTGTTGCTCTCTAAAGTCAGAACTTGAATGTTTCTAGTTGGTCTTTATAGGGCACTCATGACTCTGTGTAATTCTCTCTCATTCCAGGCAATTAAACTTACTCTCTGCTTCTGTGTTTGAGAACACAGTGTTCCCTCACCGGAGAAAATGGTCCCTCATAACTTCTAATTTTTCTTAAAACTTTATCATACTTTGGTTAAGTGTATGTTCAAAAAGTCGTATTTCAGTAAAGTTTATTTATTTGTAAAATTGAGTCTCTTAACATAAAAGTGATTTAGTCTAATCTTAAAAGGTACAATATAGTGAAAAAGACTCATTTATGGATGTAAGACACAGACTAATAGCAGTGATGTGGGGATGAAAGACTTTGCAAGTGAAAGTGAAAAGAATTTTTAAAAATTTAGAAACAAGCTATGAGAAAATTATTAGTAAGAAAACAACAGTTATGAAATATGTTTTAGCAAAAATCCAGGTGAGGCATGGCTAATGTATTGCTTTTAGATGATGAGATGGGGGAAAATCTAGGAACAGGGTAGATAAAATAAACATAGGAGAAATTTGGAAAACAAGAAAGGCCAAATATAAAAGGCTATCCCTATATACGATAATAGTTAACATTTCAAGAAAGCCATTGGATAATTAAAGCCATCAGACGTGAAAAGGTGTACCTACTTTTGATATCACTCCTATAGGTCTGAATTGCCAGAAGGAAAGCCATGGATGAACCATTGGTACTTTTATCCAGCGAAGGTTATACACCTAAAAGCATGATAGTTTAGGCTAGGTAGAATGACACGTGGTTCAATTCTGGTTTTGAAATTCGAGGGTATATTCTGTATGAATATTGGCAGTTGAAGATCAGCACAAAGCCATCTTAAATACCCTGTGAGTTTCTATTTCTTTAAATCATGTTCAAGTGGATGTTAAGTTTCATAGAAGGTTACAACTGCGAGTAAAATATATTCTCTGACTTAAGATACTGTGACAGAAAACCTAGATGGTTAGAACTACAGGCTGTAGCAGTTGAAGATCCACCTAGTCACCTGCTGTCTGTCCGTCCTCACTGCAAGTTGAGTTCTGAGAGGTAGCTATGCAAACAAGCCCACAAAGTGACAGCAAGTGTCACACTCTGAGATAAGCACCAGCAGCTGCATCAACTGCTACTCAGGAGAAATCCTTCCAAAGTGAAGGGGTGATCAATTCATTACATCATTCTTTACTTGCATGATTAGAAAGAAATGTGATTGGCAGTGAACTTTTATGTAATCTTAAAATCTCTTTACACACAATGCAAAACTTGTTGACTTAAGAATGTTTTTGAAAACACTGAGATATAAATAGTATAATTTCTGTTACATTTAAGGATTTTAAACATGTAGTAGTTTAAGAAACAATGGCCAGCGAATTCTCAATGCTTCCCATTTAATAAAGGAGCTACATCTATGAGGCATAATTGCTTTTATACAAAAATGTTTCCTCAACACTGTTACTGGCTCCTAGTGGGTATGAAGTGATATTTCTTTGCATGCTACCTTGCATTATCCTGATGGCTAATGATGTAAGCATCTTGTCATATGCTTATTGGCCATTTGTATGTTTTCTTTGGAGAAATGTCTATTCAGATCATTGCTTCATTTAAAAAATTTAGGTTATTTATTATTGAGTTGTGAGGGTTCTTTATATAACCTATATACAAGTCCTTTATCACATAGATGATTTGCAAATATTTTCCCCTATTCCATGGATTGTCTTTTTACTTTCTTGATGGTATATTTTGAAGCACAAACATTTCTAATTTTGGTGAAGCCCAATTTATCCTTTTTCCTTATTGCTTGTGCTTTTGGTTTTATATTTAAGAAGACTTTAACCCAAGATCATGAAGATTTAGTCCTATATTTTCTTTATAACCTAGCAGTAAAGGTATTAGTGAATAGCTAACCCTCATCCACCTCAAACTTTTGGGAAGCTATCATTATGTGCCAAAAATAATCTAAAAGTTATGCCTAATCAAATTGCCTAAGGTCATTGAAACACCCCTTTGGACTCTATGAGGCTTAATGAATAGGTAGATTGAAATTTGGGTTCCAGATGAAATCAGCAACATGGTTTTAAAAGGAAATAAAAACCTTAGAACTTCCAGCTTATTTCCTAGATTGCCACCACGTCACGAAGAAATACAGTAATTACATGGACTGTGTTGCTATATTCCCAGCACAAACTCCCATAGTCCCTTTCTGCATATCCAGGTGAGCTGAAACTGAAAAGAAAGGAAAATACCAACGATTACCTAGGGCTTAACTTGAAAAGGTCCTTGGTAACCCAGCCCTCTTGTTTTCAAAAGTACCTGGGCTTTAACAAGTCACAACACAGGTTTTCAAATGTGTCAAAGTCATTTTCCTATGTAAGCTTAAGAAGTTTATGAGATGAAGTTACTCCCCTGAATAATTGATTAAAATCAATGCATTTCTGTAGTGACATTCTAATTTCCTTGATCTTAATCCTTCCCCATGTGTCATATATGGGGGAGTTGTTATGAATATTAACTACTGTTAAATATATTTAGCCTGCTGGGCACCACAAAATGAACACGGGAGAGGCCATGCCAGTAACCTCAACAAGTATGAACCCTAGAGCCTTGCCTAGCTGCCTTCCCTAGCTGCCCTACTGGGACCACACTGCAGGGCTTCCTACAAAGCTAGACTGAGGTCAAAGCCACACACTCAGTTTCCACATTAGAGGCTATGTAGCTGGATCCACCAACTCTACAGATGGGAGGATTAAGAATCCAGTGGGGCAAGGAAGGACAACACAGTCATGGAACAAGATTCTCTAACATTATTAGCTAGTAGCAGATTCCCTACCTTCTAAAAGTCAGCTGTCCTTATGATTCCCAAGTGTCAGTCTGGTTAACAGTATCCTAAGCAGGTAGATTGAAATGGAGATAGATTGACCATCAACAAGAAAAGAGTAAGAATTACTAGAAGTTCTAAAAAGGGCAGTCAGGCAATAAAATGAAATTAACGGCATGCAGATTGGAAAGGAAGAAATAAACTATACCTACTTGCAGATGACATGAGTTTACATGTAAGAATAATCTTAAAGAATCCACTAAAAATCATTAGAATTAATAAAAAGAACTCAGCAAGTTTACAAGGTATAAGATCAATATACAAATAATAATTGTTTTCTATGCACTAGCAATGAATAACTCAAAATTAACAAAACATTTTCATTTATAATAGCATCAAAGAATACAACAAACAGACATAAATTTAACACAAGAAATGCATAATTTATATTCTGAAAGCCCCAAAACATTGTGGAAATTAGAGAACATCTAAATGAAAGACAACTTTTGTTCATGGATTGAAAGACTTAATATTAAGATGACAGTACTCCTCAAATTGATTTATCTACAGACTCAGTGCAGTCCCTATCAAAATCCTAGTTGATCTTTATTCAGAACTTGACAAACTGGACCTAAAATTCCTATGGAAATTTGAAGGACCCAGAATAGCCAGGAAAGTCTTGAAAATGGCAAAGGTGGAGGACTCATACTTCCTAATTTCAAAACATACTGCAAAGCTACAGTAATCAAGGCAATGTGGTGCTGGTGTAAGGACAAATGTAGATAGTGGGACAGAACTGAGAGTCCAGGAACAAGTCCTCACATTTGTTACAACTGATTTTTGACAAAAGTACCAAGATAATTCAATGGAGAAAAATAGTCTTTTTAATAAATGCTACTGAGACAACTGAATATTCACATGCAAAAGAATAAAGTTGGACACCATATACAAAAATTAACTTGAAATCGACCATGACCTTAAAGGTAAGAGGTAAAACTATAAAACTCTTAAGAAAAAATAGGTATAAATCATAATTTGAGCTTAGGCAATGGTTTTGTAGCTGTAACACTGAAAGCACTAGCAACCAAAGAAAAATATATTAGTTTTGGCAGATAATGGTCATCTTCTAAAAGTTTGAGGTAGGTCAGGGTTAGTTATTTACCAACAACTTGGCTACCAGGTTATAAAGTAGGAAAATATCAGATCAAATTTTACTAGACATTTATTTAATAAACATTTACAAGCAAGGAGACAAAATATTCCATACAGTATTTTATATACTTGATGAAGTTCCAGGTCTCTATCCTTTTAGGTGTTTGACCACCACCATACGTAGAAGTTTCACTAAAGGAAGAAGTAGCAATATTCCAGAGACATCCATATGTTCTCTTGTAGTTAATTTTAAGGACACAGATTTTTTTTAAGCCTAGTGGCTAGACACTAAACAATTTTATAATTAAACTTTGGGTATTATCTATTCCTAAGGACACAGGCTACAGATCTCACTAGGTTCCTATACTCTATTTTGCAAAGGTGAGGACTGTCCCTAAAATATTTACACAATCCACAAATCTTAATATCACTGCATTCAGCTATATAAATATAGTTTTGAGATGGGTCATGCTAATTAGGAAAACCTCTGGTGTTGACCAAGCTGTGGCTGGAAAGCTACATGACTTGTAATACTGCCTCTGTGATGTGGCCTCTCAGATTAAATGTAGTTGTCCTTGCAGGAGTATACGTTTGTGATTAGAGTAGCTGTGTGTCACCAGAGCGTGGCTTTAACTCACATATCTTACATAACACTATAGTAATTTAAAAGTGATTTACAAATATTGTAACTGGGTGGGTAGGGAGCTGCAAAAGATTGAAAATGCTGTTCTTAAATAGTTTATGAAGATGGGAGAAATATATTCAGTTAACTCTTATTAGATGCTTTCTGAGGACGAGACTGTGTTAAGCATTGGGCATGTGAAGATGAATTAGATGCTACCCATGCTTTCAAAAACATCACCCTCTAACAGAAGAGATAGACATGCAGGCAAATAATCACCATGCCATAATTATATAGCACAAAGCCAGAAAAAATATACATAGGTAGTTAGAGGAGTTAAAAACATCACAGAGGGCATTTGGATCGGGGAAGCCTTCTCAGGAAAAGACAAGTGATTCCTGTTTTGGGGTCTGGGCAGGAGGAAATGACAGTCCAGGTAGAGCTCTGCCCAGAGAAGGCAGGGAGACCCGAGACTCACTTGGTGTGTGGGGGATGAATGTTGGTGCAGGGCTGCCGGTCATGAAGCACTC
>RJWJ010031091.1:0-19472 GCA_004363605.1 Indri indri | reverse complement strand
TACTATGCGATACTACTGGCACTATAGGATAGGAGTATGATTTGTTCCTACTCTTACCAGGAATATTGAAGTACTGAGACCTGGTACATTCAACCTGTGCCCCTGTTCTTAGATCCTTATAGCCTGATCTTAGACCTCTTCACTGACCTACTATTTGACTGGACTGCTGCCTTATACATCATGTTACATTCCTTTGAAGATGCACCCCATCTTCATTTATAGGCATGTATCCCTGATGAGACTTTATCATATCTGCTGCTGAGGTTTGCCCTTTCATTACATGTGTCTAATTCCAAGGTCCCAGGCATAGTTCTCACCCCATTGCTAAGTCAACTTTTTTTCCCATATTAAATGTTAGCTGAAACCTAGATATATACTGTTTAAGGTAATGTGATGATAGAAAACTTATCAAAATGATGTAAAAATTTTAGTGTTGCCTGACTTTTCATTAAAAAATCTCCATTTCACTTCATAGTCATTACTTTCTTTATAAAATTCACAAACTATCTTTGTAAGACTCTATCCTAAAATATATACAGGAATTAACTTCATGTTCAAAATATTTTTGAGGAGGTGAATTTCAGTATTTCCTATATCTAGAGTAAAAACACTAAATAGAGTGCTTATCTGTGATTCCAGAGAATTCCAAGATAAAATTTTTTTAATGAGTTTGGAAGAGACTACTATTTACTTACAAAACCACTTATTCTCCTTTTCTGGCACTGAGTTCTAGCCAATGCAAAGTGAGTAATAATAATACATGGCCTTCTCAAGAGTGACCCGTAAATTCTTCCTGTGACTGCTTCTCTATGCTCTTTTCCACTTCTGAGTGGTAAGAATGGCGCTTGAAACCTCCCTTAACCCAATGAAGAACCTTAGAAACATGTTTGATTTTCAAGATAAAAAAATATGTGTCAGCCAAGGGCCTTGAGTTACAGTGTGAAGAGAACCACTCTGACAACCTCTTCAATCATCCAATATTGATTCATGAAGAAAAGAAAATTAGTTTGGAAACTGAATCCCACATAAAGTACTAGGTGTTTTCTATATAGTTAGAAATCTAAAAATCAAGAAACTGTCAAGTCATGCTGTTTCTTCCATCTGCTTATTTCTTTATTTTGTCAATATTTAGTTCTAAATTTTAGTATAAAACTCCGTAACTTTTAGTTTCAATTATTGCAGCAGCTTCCAAACTAGTTTTTCAATACCAGCTCTATTTCACATAATCCACTTCCCAGTGAAGTCATTTTGGGCCACCCAGTTATATGTTTTGATTGAAATTCCCCTATGATTTGCTGGAAAATATTGTCTGTTTTGGTGCTATTTAACAAAAGTAATCAAATACCAGATAGTTACATTTATAAAAGAGATGGACCACCAGGTGGACATAGGGGTAGATGTGAATAGAAGTTTCACATATAATGAGTCTTTTCTCAAGCTCCACAAAAAGAGACTGTTTCTATGTATTTAATATTTTTTCCTTTTTCCTTGTTTATGTTCTAATTCCAAAAACATTTGATTACAAAGGCTGGTGTTTTAATGCTGGTATAGGAACTTCTCATTTTAAGTATGACACTATAATGGGTTAGAGATTTCTGGCCTCTTGTGGATTTACCACCTAAGAGTTGTTTAGTGACCAAGGGCAATTATCCCAGAACAAAAAAAACAAAAAAACAAAAAAAAATGATCCATTCAAGTGGCATCAAAAGGAGCTGGGTTCACCCAAAACAAAATGAGAATAAACCCAAGAGTCAATTTGATTGCATACTTTAAGAAAATCATAAGTTAATTTTAGGCTAATATTACACTCTTATCAAGAAGTGACCATGGATGCAAAGAGCAATACTAATGATAAAGGCCCTGTAGATATCACAGTTACTAGATATCAGTTCACAGTCCAGAAGCTTAATCTGGTAAACAGGAAATAATAAAATATGTAAGAAAATAAGGAATAAAAGCATTCAGATCAAAGTGTGACAGATTATTAAACTCTAAAATATGGAAACAAACAAAAATTTTCCTATGTTACTACCTTAGACAGATAAGAAAGAGGATTTCCTTTCCTGTGGGTGTTCTTGCCTTTGTGTTCTAAATTTTGAACAACCATTTCAGGTCAAAATATCTCTGAACTTGCTAGTGCACTTCCAAACTGTCTTTGGTAAAATTATGACAGTTAGAGAGACAAATATATGAATTAAAACATGAAGAAAGCTGTGTTTGACTTAGAGACTGATAAGAGAGTGAGAGAACTGCAACACTTGGTGAGAAAGGTGCTTGTAAAATCAAAAGTCTCCAGAACCTGACCAAAGACCACCCATCGCCAGCTGCAGTGCATTGAAAGTCCTGGTGGTGAACACAAGCAACTAAATAAATAAATTCACAGCCGGGCACATAACTGAACAGGTGTGGCCTACAGGTCATAGTTTGGCAATTCCTGATCTAGACAAACAAAAAACAAATAAACAAATACAAGACATAGGAAACTCTTCATAGTAATTTGAAATTTGACCAAGGCAAAGTTTACTCTATAAAGATTTGTACATGATAAAACCTCATTACTTTATGAATCAGTGTAGCTATCTTGAGGGACAGACTTACTGGATCTATGTCCACTCTGCCCTAAGAATTTCCTCTGAAAAGCTCAAAATGAAAAAATGACAAAGACAAACATATAGAAAAACAAAGACAGACATAATGTTGTTACTGATATGTTTTTACCATAGAGAAGAGTTTTCAATTCACGAGCACATAATTACATGATTGGAAAGAGAGCATTCCCAATTTGCAGGAGATAAATTCAGTCATTAGGATCAAAGCAACATTAGGACAGTAATCTTGTCTCTAAAGGAGTGGAGAGCAAATATCCCCAGCTATAAGAAGCATTTTGTCTCTCTCCCGACTATCATAATCTGCTGTTGTAGCAAGAAACAGGCCCTAGATATAAATGAACACTTAAGCCTGAAGGTCTTAGATTGACAAATTCTAATATAGACAAACAGTAATCAGAGCTCAAACCAAATGTGAGGCATAACTTACTATTTTGGTCAGAGAAAGTCCCCAAACAGGATATTACAAGGCCTCAGAAGAATGCACTATTTCTGAATAGAAGGTTTTAAACCATGCCAGCAAGAAGATCTTAGAAGGTTCTTGGGGCGATCTCCAGGATGAATAATCACACAGACCACCAGAAAATTCTGGAGATTAAACAAACCTAATTGTTTCTTAATCTCAATTTGCTGCAACAATGCAGAACACTATTTGGACACAGTTTTAGTAGTTTCTCAGAGAGGAAGTTAATGAAGCATATTCATATTAATAGAATTTTAAAGTCCCAGGTTGCCTTAACGTGACTCTTTTGAGGTGGGGAACTTTTTAGAATTGAAACAGGTTTTTACACAATAGGATGAGTGGACAAAGTAAGGTGAAGATCCTGAGGTAAGTTGAGCTTGAACTATTGTCCTGATAAGTGAGCCATTTCTCCAGTTGTGAAAAATGTCTGATAGTTGTTTACTCAGATGTGAGCAAATAGTTTTCTCAGATACTTTTGTAGCAATAATTTCCTCAAGCAAATAGTAAAGCTATTTATTAGTTCCCAATCCTCACTTCCTGGGTGAGGATTTCTTGGAACAAACATTAAAGTTATATTGACACAGGTGCTCTTATTTCTAAGGCAGGGAGAAGCAGGAGCACTTTCTAGAAGAGGAAGGTGACAAGTAAGTGATATTATAGATGTTCACACTACAGTATGTTTATTGTCTGCTTACTTCTCTTTCTCTCTGACTAGTCAGTAGAATCAGAAATGGGAATATTTTAATTTTCTGATAGTTAATAATAATCATGACTATGAATTTTGGAGGTACTTTTATATGACAGAAAAAAGATAAGTAAAAAGTAAATATGGTGGATACTGGAATATGCCACCCAGATCTCTGTTATGGAATGAAAGCATTATGACCCCTACCCGTTGGAGGTTTTGCCAACTAACAAACCTAGCTGATAGCTCCCTTTAGGGATGGTTCAGCTGAAGAAAACTCCTTTACTCAATGTAATGGCTCTTTCTGTGGGCAGACCCCTCCAAAGTCCAACAACACAGGAGTAGGGAGGCTCTCTTCCCAATTGAGGACAACTCTGAAGTGCCTTCCTAGTTGCAGAAATCCCTGTGGGGTCACCTGAGGCCTTCGGTACAACTGAATTAAGCTCAATTTCTATATATTCCTAATGCTCCTTCCTTTCCCTCCATTCCAAGGATATTAATTCCAACTGCACTCCCCGTAAGTGTTCTCTATGCTCAGCTATGCCTCATATTCTGCTTCCTTTGGAACCCAACTTGAATGTGTTACAGACAGAAATTATTCAACAAAGAAAATTTTAAATGAAATTTTGGAGTTGGATCACTTGCTGCCTTGACAACAAAGACAAAGAGGAACTTATCATTGGAGGTAGATGAAACATAGATGGTTACTGACAAAAGGTAGCTATGGAATTTACAAAACATTTCCTGGTGGTAAGATGATATAATATATTTGTGGAGGAAACATATTCACTTATGTTTGAATAAAAACTACAATAGGACAGGTGCGGTGGCTCACTCCTGTAATCCTAGCACTCTGGGAGGCCGAGGCGGGAGGGCTGCTCGAGCTGAGGAGTTAAAGACCAGCCTAAACAAGAAGGAAGCCCCGTCTCTACTAAAAATAGAAAAATTAGCCAGGCATTGTGGTGTATGCCTATAGTCCAGGTTACTCAGGAGGCTGAGACAGGAGGATAGCTTGAGCTCAGGAGTTTGAGGTTGCAGTGAGTTATTATGATGACACTGCACTATACCTAGGGTTGCAGAGTGAAACTTTGTGAAAGAAAGAAAAAAAAAAAAAACAAATACATACACAAACAAACAATAGCATGGAAATAGTGGCTATAAGGACAATGGAATTGAGTGGCTATTGTTAAATTCTATTACTAATCTGGGGAAAATGGGAATAATTACTTACTAATTAAAAACTAAATATATTTTTGCTTCTGAATGTAGATAACTGAAAGGGGAATGATTGTCACTTTATAATTTAAAAAATCAAATTAATTTCACATTCAAAATTTGTTTTTAAACTCATTGTATACCAGAGGATGCAGAACAACAAACTAGACAAAATCCAAGGATAAATTATTTTTGTTGGGAGAAAGTAGATGTGAGTACTTGCTCATCAGGATTAGAAGCCAGTGGACATTAGTAAGAAGCAATAATATGAAAAATTTGCAAAACTGGTAAAAGTTTTGTGTGAGCTGGCAGAAGTATAAGTTCATACCCTTTTGCAGGCTTGGGGAAGTTCATACTCTTTTTCAGGCTCTTTCTCCACAAACTTTACTGGACACTTACAGAAAAGATCAAAAAGAGCTTTTCACTGGAGTACAACCTGCAGTTGAGGAATAGTAGCTGTGCAAAAGGTACAAAAAATTCCACCCAGATCTTTCTCCTCTACCTCCACTGTGAAACAAAGGTGTTAATCTGTGAATGTAAGGGCACAAAGCATGGCTGTCCTTAGGGCATTAGAAACTCATTAGATCTGGGAGAAGGGAAAAAAGAGAAAGAAAACTGCTCCTCATAGAAAGAAGGGCAGTATATACACTCTGTCCACAACTACAGTCTTTGGATGCTGAGGAAAAATAAGGCTACCTTCCTGAAAGCCAGGAACATAGTCATAAGACTATGGCTTAATCTGAACAACAGACAATGAACTCCATTGACCTTCCTCACTGCCAAGTTAGCAGGCTTTAAATAACAAGCAACAGTAGATTACTCCTGGAAGAAGAATAGAAAAGAAACAGGAGAATGAAAAGGACCCTTCATGAGCCAAGGACAAATGAAAGACCTGAATGTCACACTTCTGTAGACATTGCTTAAAAAAAATCAATCTGCTCCTCAAACACATAGGAAATTGAAACCTGTGGTTCACTGAGGGTAACCATGGCAACCAAAAACCAAACAAACCAAAACCAAATCTCAAGCCTACACAACCCAGCTCCTGATTAGATTAACTTAACACCCTGCATTAAAGGTGCACTTCATAAAAAACTGTGCCCATTTTCAGGAGTAAACGTGTTTACTTCAGTCTCTAAGGTTCTACACAAAATGTTCGGCTTTTTTTTTTTTTTTTTTTTTCAGGATATTATAGGTGTACAAACATTTTGGTTGTATGTTATGTATTTGCCACACCCAAACCATGATTTGAGGTGTGCCCTTTCCCCCCTACAACACTCACTGCATCCTTTGTGAGTTTACCCACCACCAACCCCCAAACCCCCAAAGAATATTACTACCATGTGAGCACCTTGGTGTTGATCAGTTAGTGCCAATTTGATGGAGAGTACATGTGGTGCTTATTCTTCCATTCTTGTGTTACCTCACTTCAGAGGATCGGCTCAAGCTCCATGCAGGAAAATATAAAAAGATCACTATCATTTTTCATAATTGAGTAGTATTCCGTTGTATACATATACCATATTTTATTAATCCACTCATGGATTGACAGGCACTTGGGTTGTTTCCACATCCTTGCAATAGTGAATTTTGCTGCCATAAACATTCGGGTGCAGATGTCGTTATTATAGAATGTATTTTGTTCCTTTTGGTAGATGTCTAATAGTGCTATTGCTGGATCAAATGGTATTTCTATTTTTAGCTCTTTGATATATCTCTAAACTCTTTTCCACAGAGAGGTTGCACTAATTTGCAGTCCCACCAGCAGTATAAGAGTGTTCATATCTCTCCACATCCTTTACAGCATTTGTTGTTTTGGGATTTTTTGATAAAGGCCAATCTCACTGGGTTTAGGTTATACCTCATTGTGGTTTTCATTTGCATTTCCCTAATGATTAGAGATGTTGAGCCTTTTTTTTATATGTTTGCTGGCCATTATACTGTCTTCTTTTGAAAAGTTTCTGTTCATGTCCTTTGCCCATTTATTGATGGGGCTGTTCAATTTTTTCTTGTTGATTTTTTTGAGATCTAGATAGATTCTAGTTATCAGCCCTTTATTAAATGTGTAGAGAGCAAATATTTTCTCCCATTCTGTAAGCTGTCTATTCACTCTAATGATATTTTCCTTGGCTGTGCAAAAGCTTTTTAATTTGATCAGGTCCCATTTGTTTACTTTTGTTGTTGCTGTGATTGCTTTGGGGTTCTTCTTCATAAATTTTTTGCCTAGGCTGATGTCTGAAAGAGTCTCCCCTACATTTTCTTGCAGGATTCTTAAGGTTTCATGCCTTAGGTTTAAGCCTGTTATCCACTGTGAATTGATTTTTGTAAGAGGTGAGAGGTGGGGATCCAGTTTCAATGTTCTGTATGTAGTTATCCAGTTTTCCCAGCACCATTTATTGAAAAGAGATTCTTTCGCTCAGTGTATATTTTTGTCTGTTTTGTCAAAGATGAGATGACAATGTGCAGATGGTTTCATCTCTGGATTCTCAGTCCTGTTCCAAGGGTCTATATCTCTGTTCTTGTGCCAGTACCATGTTGTTTCAGTTACTATAGCCTTGTAATACAGCTTAAAGTCTGGTAGACTGATACCTCCCAGTTTGTTCTTTTTGCTTAACATTGCTTTGGCTATATAAGGTCTTTTCTGGTTCCAAACAAAGAGTCAAATTATTTTTTCTAGATATGTAAAGGATGATGATGGTACTTAGATAAGCATTTCATTAATTCTGTAGATTACTTTAGGTAGTATGGATATTTTAACAATGTTGATTCTCCCAATCCATTAGCAAAGTAGATTTTTCCATCTGTTTACATCTTCTACAATTTCTTTTCTTAGAGTTCCATAGTTCTCTCTATATATGTCTCTCACATATATGCGATGATTCTTCCGTCAATAGATGCAGAAAATATATTCTTAGATATTTAATTTTCTTTGAGGCTATTGTAAAAGGTACTGCATTTTTTATTTGAATTTTGGCTTGACTGTTATTGACATATATGAATGACTCTGATTTGTGTGTATTGATTTTGTATCCTGAGACTTTACTGAATTCATTTATCAATTCCCGGAGACTCTTGGTTGAATCTGTAGGGTTTTGTAGATATAATATCATATCATCAGCAAAGAGTGAGAGTTTGATCTCTTCTGCCCCCATTTGAAGGCTCTTAATTCCCCTCTCTTGTCTAACTGCCCTAGCAAGGACTTCCAGCACTAGGTTGAATAGAAGTGGAGATAGTGTGCAACAATGTGTGGTTCCAGTTCTAAGCAGGGATGGTTTCAATTTTTCCCCATTTTGTATGATATTGGCAGTGGGCTTATCATATATGACCTTGATAATTTTAAGGTATGTACAGTCTATGCCTATTTTGTTATGAGTTTTTATCATAAAGGTGTGCTGGACATTGTCAAATGCTTTTTCTGCATCTATTGGGAGAATCATATTGTCTTTGTTCTTGCTTTTATTTATGAGGTGAATTGCATTTTTAGATTTGTGTGTATAGAATCAGACTTGCATCTCTGGTATAAAGCTGACTTGTTCATGCTGAATTATCTTTTCGATATGCTGTTGGATTTGATTTGCTAAAATTTTGTTGAGGATTTTTGCATCTATATTCATGAGGGATATTGGTCTGTAGTTTTCTTTTTTTGTTGTGTGATTTCCTGGCTTTGGTATCAAGGTAATATTGGCTTCATAGAATGAGTTAGGGAGGATACCATCTTTCTCAATGTTGTGGAATAATTTCTGCAGTATAGGTATGAGTTCTTCTTTGTATGTTTGGTAAAACTTGAAAGTGCAGGCATCTGCTCTGGGACTTTTCATTTTTGGAAGGTTTTTAAATGCTGCTCCAATTTCTGTGCTAGATATTGGTCTGTTCAGGAATTCTATTTCCTCCTGGGTGAACTTAGGGAGGTTGTGTGTTTCCAGGAATTTGTATATTTCCTCCACATTATGTAATTTGGGGGCATACAGGTTTTTATTGTATTCAAAGATAATGTTTTGTATTTCCATGGTGTCCGTTTTGACCTCTCCTTTTTCATTTCCAATTGAGTTTATTAGAGTCCTTTCCCTTCGAGTTCTTGTTAATCTAGCAAAAGGGCTGTCAATTTTGTTTATCTTTTTGAAAAACCAGTTTTGGGTTTGTTGATCTACTGTACTGTTCTTTTATTCTCAGTTTCATTTAGTTGTGCTCTGATCATAGTTATTTCTTTTCTTCTGCTAGGTTTGGAATTGATTTGCTCTTCCTTTTCCAATTCTTTGAGACTGTTTATTAGTTTGTCGATTTTTGAGTTTTCTGTTTTTTGGATGTGAGCATTTAATGCTATTAGTTTTCCTCTCAGGAATGCTTTTGCTGTATCCCACAGATTTTGATAACTTGTGTCCCCGTTATCATTTAGTTTGAAAAATTTTTTGATTTCCCTCTGTATTTCCTCTTTGACCCAATAGTTGTTTAGTAATAGATTATTTAATTTCCATGACTTTGTGAAGCGGTGAGTATTTCTGTTGGAATTGAACTCTAATTTTATACCACTGTGGTCTGAGAAGATACACAGTATAATTTCTAATTTTTTGAATTTGTTGAGGTCTGATTTGTGGCCTAGTATGTGATTAATTTTGGAGAAAGTTCCATGAGCTGATGAGAAGAATGTATATTCAACTTTATTTAGGTGGAATGTTCTGTAGAGGTCTTTCAGACCCTTTTGTTCTAGAGCTTTGTTTAAGTCCATTCTTTCTTCGCTTATTTTCTGTTTGGAAGATCTGTCCAGTTTAATCAGTGGGGTGTTGAAGTCCCAGCGACTATGGCATCATTGTTTATCATGCTATTTAGATAAGACAGGGTTTGCTTTTTGTATCTGGGTGCTCCTGAGTTGGGTGCATAAATATTAATAATTGTTAAGTCTTCTTGTTGGAGCTTCCCTTTCACCATTATATAGTGGCTGTCTTTGTCCTTTCTTACTTTTGCTATTTTAAAGCTTATGTTATATGAAATAAGTATAGCTACTTTTGGCTTCCATTTGCCTAGAGGATTGTTTTCTATTCCTCGACCTTGAGCCTGAAAGGATCATTGTGTGTTAGATGCATTTCCTGTAGACAGAAGATACTAGGCTTGTGGATTTTTATCCACTTTGCCTGTCTATGTCTTTTCAGAGGACAATTTAAGCCATTCACATTTACTGAGAGGATTGATATTTGAGGTAGATTTCCGTTCAAATTGTTGGGTGAATTCCTATTATTTTGTTTTACTCTTTGAGCCATCGTGGAGTCCAGGTTCTAGACTTTAACTCTTGAGTGATTTTACTTTGGTAGGTGTCTATCATGCTGTTCAGTGTGTAATGCAGGTCTGAGTACTTCCTGTAGGGCTGGTCTGGTATTCTCAAATTCCAAAAGTGATTGCTTTTCTTGGAAGGTCTTTATTTCTCCCTCATAGATGAAGCTTAGTTTTGCCAGGTAGAGAATTCTAGGTTGGCCATTTTTCTGTTTTAGAAGATTAAGGATAGGCACCCAGTCCCTTCTGGCTTATAAAGTTTCAGTTGAAAAGTCTGCAGTTACTCTGATTTTGCCTCACTGCTCAAAGGATTGCTTCTTTCATATTTGCTTTGGTCAGCCTTATAACTATGTGAAATGATGATTGCTTTTTCACATTTAGTCTCCCAGGAGTTCTGTATGCTTCTTATCTTCATATCTGTATCTGTATATCTAGATTTCTGGCCAGGCCAGGCATATTTTCCTCCAGTATTCCATGAAATAAGTTTTCCAGCCTCATGTATGTTCTTCTTCTCTCTCTGGGATGCTAATGATTCTTATATTTGGCTTCTTTACATAATCCCACATTTCTTGTATGTTTTGGTCTTGTCTCTTGTTTCTGTGTTCTTTTTCTTCATCCGATTTGTTCTGTACATAGGCATCATCTTCAAGCTCTGAGATTCTTTCCTCTGCATGATCCATTCTGCTCTTGAGACTTTCCTCTGTGTTTTGTAGTTCCTTGAATGCCTCCTTCATTTCTAAGATTTCCGTTTGGTGTTTCCATAGTATTTCAATTTCTTTAGAGAATTTTTCATTCATTTCCTGTATTGTTCTTGTGGCTTCTTATGTTGGGCTTCTATTTTCTCTTCAATTCCATTGAGTTTTCCTACAATCCATATTTGGGGTTTTTCCTCTGTCAGTTTAATCATATCGTGTAAGTTGATATCTATTGATGGAGATCGAATATTTTCTTTTGGGGTGGCTTTTCTCTCTAATCTTTCACGTTTCCCATGTTCTTTTGCTGATTCTTTTTCATCTGGGCTACTTTGTCAAGAACTAGGGGTGCTGGGGCTGGTTTATGGCCTTATCTCCAAGTCCCCAAAGCGATGTTCCTTGACAGTGCTGAGGAGATGCACTCTGGTCCTGTATTGCCTTAGAGGTGTTTTAGCCTGTTGAATTATCTATGACCTGTTGTCTTCACCTCTTGCCAAAGATTAGTTAGTTTGGACCCCTTGCTTAGTCTCCCAAGTGGTGGATCACTCTTGTGTGTGTGACTCTGCTGCCCTCCACTAGTTTGAGATGGAAGGCACTGTGTTGGGTTACAAAGTTACCCTCTCTTTTGTTACTTGTAGTTTGTGTGGAGGAGTCAATTATCAAGGTATTCCAATGCCTTTGTATTGAGCTCTAAACCCCAAATGCCCCAGTCTTTGGGAAACGTCTTGTCACTTCTAAGGATTACTTGAGCCCTGTTGCCACTTTATGTGGTCTAAGAAGAGCAACAGGTACCCGCAAGCCTGGGAGTGTATACTTCTGTGGTTGCTTGATCTGCTGCTAGGGGAGAGCTGCTAATATGTTATTCAGGGCTCTTTTGCTATACTTGTGAGGCAGCTCCAGGTTGGGGTGTCAACTGGTGCAATTGCTAAGGACTCCGGCCAGGATTTTCCTTCCCAGACCACAAGCCCCAAAGCTGCCAATGGCCTGGCCACCAAGGGCGAGCCCTAGTGTTATGTTCTTATTAGATAATCCAAACCAAACCGCAGGACAGAATCAACAGTCTGTCCCCTTTTGCTTACTTCTAAGGTCCCACAGATTCCTTCCAGTCCCACAAGAAAGCAACTTTTCTCCTCCCTCCCTGCCTCCAAGAGTGGAGTCTGCCCTGTTGGGACATGGCAGAGGGGAGGGGCGTTGCCTGAGACAGCCACACGTTCCAGCCCAGAAAAACGTCTTCTCTTATTTTTTCCCTCCTCCAAGGGCGGGGTCTGCCCTGCCAGAGGGGAAGTCAATCACAGAGCTAGGGGAGGGGCACTGCCTTAGGCCACTGTGCCTCAGCTGAGAAAGTGGCGTCTCTCGTTACTCCATCCCTCCAAGGGTGGGGCTTGTCTAGTCGGCAGGAAATTCTAGCCGCTGGCGGAGAAGCACCACCTGAGGCTGCTGGGCGACTCAGCCCGGAAAGCAACCTCTCTCATTACTCCGCTGCTCCAAGGTGGATTTTGTCTAGCTGGCACGAAAAGGCAAGCAGCTGGGTTGGGGGAGGAATGTTGAGAATGTGGCTTCTCTCCTTCTCCCCTCCTTCCAGGGCAGGGCCTGCTCTGCCTGGCAGGGGCAGGGGCGCTGCCTGAGTCTGTTGCCTGGGCTTGCCCTGCTGGGCTGGAGAAGAAGTGCTGCCCAGATAGGCAATGCGCCATGGCGTTTTTAGGCTATTGACCCCCAAAATGGCGGCTGCCCATCCACATAAAGCCAGCACTGAAGGCAACTGCTTGAGAGGCAGTAGGTGCTGGGTTTGGCAGTCTGTCCCTGCTGCTTCCCTGACGCACTGTCTCACATCAGTCTAGTAGGGAATCCTGTACTCTCTGTCCCGCCCTGCGCCAGCCGAGTCGTCAGCTGTTTCCAAGGGCAGAAACTCCCTTTCGGCATTCACCTCCCTTGTTCTGGTCCCAGCGACCACCAGAGGTGAGGTGCCTGTCTCCAAACTCCGTCCTACAGACCCAGGAAGTGTCCCCTCAGACCAATCCCTCCCCCACCTAGTGCGGAGCTAGCACAGAGCTCTGGAGAGTTCAAAATGTTTCCCGTTTTTGTCTCTTCTCCACACAGCCTGTCATCCTGTGCCACAACTTCACACTGACTTCAGGCGCTTCCCTGCCTGAGCAGATGTGGAAGTCGGTGGAGGAAGAGTCATCCTCCTGTGGGTCAGATCCCACTGCCCCAGCCGGCCGATGAGCGAGGTCATCCCACGCTCTATTCCCTATTGTATATCTCACACTCTCCAGGCTTTTGGTGGATTCTCCAATTCACCTTTTTTTTTTTTTTTTTTTCCAGTTCTGCTTGTCCCGCACTGCTTTTCTGCAGATTTATGATGGTGTTCCAGTGTGAGAACGGTCTACTTATAGCAGTCCGAGTTCTTCACCTCCTAATCTGGGAGGTGAGAGCCAGGAGGTCACCACTGATCCACCATTTTCCCCTCCTCAAATGTTCAGCTTTTAACAACAACAAACAGTCACAAAAAAAGGTAGGATAAAAAGTTACTCAAAAGTTACAAAGCAATCACCAGATCCACACACAGGTATGACACTGATATTCAAACTGACAGAAAATTTATTTTTTTTTATTTTGAATTATTACAAGTACATATAGTTGTATAATCTTTATAGGGTACATGTGATGTTTTGATATAGCTATACAATGTGAATTAATCAAATCAGGGTAATTGGGGAATCCATCACCTCATGCATTTATCATTTCTTTGTGTTAGGAACATTCCAATTCCACCCTTTTCAGTTATTTTAAAGTATAACTTAGCTAATTGTTGATTATATTCACTATGTTATGCTATCACATAAATGCTATCAAACTATCTATCTTTTTGCACCAATTAATTATCCCCACATTATCCCTCCCTCCACACTACCCTTCATAGCCTCTGGCAACCATCATTCTACTCGCTGTGTCCATGAAATCATTTGTTTTTAATATTTAGCTCCCACATATGAATGAGAACATTCAAGATTTATCTTTCTGTGCTTGGCTTATTTCACTTAAAAATGTTCTCCAGTTCCATCAATGTTGTTCCAAATGGCAGGATTTCATTATTTTTTGTGGCTATTTAACATTCCATGGTGTATATGTACCATGATCTCTTTATCTATTCATCCACTGATGGACACTTAGGTAGATTCCAAACCTTGGCTGCTGTGAATGTGCCGCAATAAACATGCGAGTGTAGATATCTTTGAGATATACTGAATTTCACTCCTTTGGATATATACCCAGCTGCAGGATTTCTGGGGCATATGGTAGCGTAACTTTTACTTTTTTAGGAACCTCCATACTGTTCTTCCTAGTGGTTGCACTAATTTACATTCCCACCAACAATGTACAGTGTTTTCCCCTTCTACACATCCTCACCAGCATTGATTATTGCCCGCTTTTTAATAAAAGCCATTTTAACTGTAGTGACATGATATTGCATTGTAGTTTTGATTTTCATTTCTCTGATGACAAATGATGCTGAGCAGTTTTTCATGTAGCTGCTGTTCATTTGTGTGTCTTCTTTTGAGAAATATCAATTCTGTTACTTTGCCTATTTTTTAATAAGGTTATTTAATTTTTCCTATCAAGTTTTTAGAGCTCCTTATATATTCTAGTTATTAGTCCCTTGTCAGATGATTATTTTGAAAATGCGTCCTCCCATTCTGTGGGCTGTCTCTTTACTCTGTTGATCAATTCCTTTGCTGTGCAAAAGGTTTTTAGATTGATGTGATTCCATTTGTCCAATTTTGATTTGGTTGCCTGAGATTTGGGTTATTATTCAAGAAGTCCTTGCCCAGACCAATGTCCTGAAGCATTTCCCCAATGTTTTCTTTTAGCAGTTTCCTAGTTTCAGGCCTTATATTTAAGTCCTTAATCCATTTAATTTTATTTTTGTATATGGTGAGAGATAAGAGTCTAGTTTCATTCTTTTTGCATATAAATATCCACTTTTCTCAGCAGCATTTATTGAAAAGACTGTCCTTTCTCCACTGTATGTTTTTGGCACCTTTGTTAAAGATAAGTTCACTATAGATGTATGTATTTATTTTTGGGTCCTCCATTCTGTTCCATTGGTCTATGTGTCTATTTTTATGGCAGTACCATGCTGTTTTTGTTACTAAATCTCTGTATTATAACTTGAAATCGGGTAATGCAATGCCTCCAGATTTGTTCTTTTTCCTTAAGATTGCATTGGTTATTAAAGCTCCTTTTTGGTTTCATATAAAGTTTAGGATTTTTTTTTTCTATTTCTATGAAGAATGTCATTGGTATTTTGATGAGGATTGCATTGAATCTGTAAATTGCTCTGGGTAGTAACAATATTGAAACTTCCAATTCACAAGCATGGAATATCTTTCCATTTTTTTGTGTCCTCTTCAATTTCTTTCATCAATGTTTTATAGTTTTTTATGGACATCTTTCATGCCTTTGGTTTAGTTTATTGCTAGGTTTTTTTATTTGTAGCTAATGCAAATGAGAATACTTTATTGGTTTCTTTTTCAGATTGTTTATCTTTGGCGTATAGAAATGCTATTGCTTTTTATACATTGATTTTGTATCCCTCAACTTTACTCAATTTGTTTAAGAGTTCTAATAGGTTTTTTTTATGAAGTCTTTAGGTTTCTCTAGATAGAAGATCTTATAGTCTGCATATGAGGATAATTTGACTTCTTCCTTTCCAATTAGGATGCCCTTTATTTCTTTCTCTTTTCTGATTGCTCTACATAGAACTTCCATTACTATGTTGAATAACAGTGTTGGGAGTAGGCATCCTTGTCTCGTTACAGATTTAGAGGAAGGGCTTTCAATTTTTCCTCATTCACTATTATCCTAGTTGTGGGTCTGTCATACATGGCTTTTATCATGTTGCAGTAAGCTCCTTCTACATCTGGTTTCTTGAGAGTTTTTATCATGAAGGAATGTTGAATTTTATGGAATGTTTTTTCGGCATCAATTGAAATGATCATATGGTTTTTGTCCTTCATTCTGTTGATACGATGTATCACAGTGATTGATTTGAATATGTTGAAACATCTTTGAATGATTGATATAAATCCCAATTGATCACGATGAATTATCTTTTTAATGTGTTGTTGAATTTGGGTTGCTAGTATTATGTTGAGGATTTTTGCATCTATATTCATCAGAGATACTGGCCTATAGTTTACTTTTCTTGTTGTGGCTTTGTCTGGTTTTGGTAACAGGGTGATACAGGCTTTGTAGAATGAGTTTAGGAGTATTCCCTCCTCCTTAATTTTTTGGAATAGTTTAAATAGAATTAGTATTAATTTTTCTTTGAATGCTTGGTAGAATTCAGCAGTGAAGTCATTCAGGTCCTGGGCTATTCTTTGATGGGAAATATTTTATTATTGCTTCTAACTTATTACTTGTTATAGGTCTATTCAGGTTTTGTATTTCTTCCTGGTTCAATCTTGTATTCATGTAGGAATTTATCTATTTATTCTAGGTTTTCCAATTTATTGGCATCTATTTGCTCTTCGTAGCCTTTAATGATACTGCAGATTCCTTCAATATCAATTGTAATGTCTCCTTTTTCATTTCCGATTTTATTTATTTGGATCTCTCTCTTTTTGTGTCAGTCTGCCTAAAGGTGCATCAATTTTGTTGATTTAAAGAATAAAAAAAAAACTTTTTGTTGACTTTTATTTGTTTTGAATTTTATTTATTTATGCTCTGATCTTTATATTTATTTTCTTCTACTAGCTTTGGATTTGGTTTGCTCTCATTCTTCTAGTTCTTTAGGATGCATCATTAGGTTGCTTGTTGGAAACTTTTCTACTTTTTTGATTGAGGCATGCATTACTATAAACTTTCCTCTTATTATTGCTTTTTCTGTATCCCATAGGTTTTGATACATTGAGTTTTCATTTTCATTTGTTTTGAGAATTATTTTTTAATTTTCTTCCTTCTAAATTTCTTCATTGATCCACTGGTCACTTAGGAGCATATTGCTTAATTTCTATATATTTTACATATTCTAAAGTTTCCCTTGTTATTGATGTCTAGTTTTATTCCATTCTGTTCAGAGAAAATACTTGGTATGATTTCAATTTTTTAAAATTTTTTAGGACTTGTTTTGTGGCATAACATATGGTCTATCCTAAAGAATAATCCATGACCTGAGGAGAATAATGTGAATTCTGCAGCTGCTGAATGAAATGTTCTGTAAATAGTAGGTCCATTTGGTCTATAGAGCATGTTAAGTCTAAGTTTGTTTGTTGATTTTCTATCTGGATGACCTGTCTAATTCTAAAAGTGTTTTGAGGTCTCCAACAATTAGTATATTTGGGTCTATCTTTCACTCTTTAGCTCTGATATCATTTGCTTTATATATATGCTTGCTTCACTGTTGGGTACATATATATTTAGAATAATTAGATCCCCTTGCTGAATTAACCTCTTTATCATTATATAATGTCATTCTTTGTCTCTTTTTAAAGTTTTCTCTTGAAATCCATTTTATCTAATAGAAGTATAGCTTGCTACTCATGCTGTTTTTTGGTTTCCATTTGCATGGAATACCTTTTTCTATCCTTTTATTTTGAGTCTACGTGCATCTTTGTGGATGAAGTGGGTTTCTAGTAGATAACATATATTTGGGTCTCCCCCCCCTTTAATCGATTCAGCGACTCTGTCTTTTGATTTGAAAAATTTAGTCCTTTCACATACAATATTAATATTGATAGGTAATTACTGTTACCATGTTGTTATTTGATTTCTGGTTCATTTGTGGTTCTCTCCTTCTTTCTTCCTTTTTGTCTTCCTTTGTTAAAAGTGATTTTCTCTGATAGTGTGTTTTAATTTCTTGCTTTCTATTTTTTTTTTGTATATTTTGTAGGTTTTTTAATTTGAAGTTACTAGGAGGCTTACAAGAAACATTTTATAACCAATTATTTTAAACACATGACAACTCCACTTGCGAACAAACAAATAAACAAGCAAAGAGAAATCTAGCATTAATTCCACCTTTTAACCTCTCCCCATCCCACTTTTTAACTTTTATTTGTTTTCATCCATTCCTTTTTATACTATCTATCTCATAAAGTTGTTGCAATTGTTTTTGGTAGGTTCGCCTTTTAGTCTTCCTACTCAAGATATAATCAAGTGGTTTATACACCACTATAATAGCAATAGAGCATGCTATATTTGTGTACTTACTGTTATCAGTGTGTTGTATACCTTTCTTATTTTTCATTAACATCCTTTTCTTTCAGATTGAAGAACTCCTTTTAGCATTTCTTGTAGGACAGGTCTGATGTTGCTGAAATCCCTCAGCTTTTCTTTGTCTTGGAAAGTCTTTATTTCTCCTTCATGTTGAAGGATATTTTTGCAGGATATAATATTATATGGTGAGTCTTTTGGAGTGCGACTTGCAAGCATGGAGTAGGCAACTTGAATTCATTAACAATTCCAAATAACTCTTTGGGGCAAGAAGAGGAGCTGTACTTCATTATTGGGCATTGACAATACTTAGTTATGCATCCTTTAATTAGCAAAGAGTTGATAAACTGATTTCGTTTTTTGAACAGAGGGTGTGAATGTTTGAAACATGACTGGAAAAATTTGGGGCTTATTTGACGCCTTTTTTAAAACTGCCCTGTGAATGGAAAAATCTGTTATAATATTAAAGATTTTGGATTCATGGAATTGGTTACAAATTAAAATTTTCATGTCACCCCATGAGAGAGACAGATTACTCAGCCTTATGCCCCCCAATTAGTTCCATAAGGGGCTGAATGTTGGCAGCTATGTTAAGGAGATATCGTCAATGCTTGTGAAGCCATAACTAGTCAATGATGCTAAGATTGCCTAGCTTTTTTCCCCATTCGCAAGTACAGCTGATTTTGCAAATAATTAAATGACTAATATAAAATTTGCAGAAACAAGCTATCACATATGTCATCAAAGAGGGATGTGTTGGTTTTGGGACAAAAAAAAAGAGCCAATCACTGATCCAAAAATCTCATAGAAAACCAAACTGGATAAATAAGTGTGTCCCCCCACTACACACACACACACACACAAATCACCCAGATATATCAAACTACTACAAACAAAAGATAAAGAAGAAAGCCAGAGAAAAGGAAACATTATATAATGAGAAAAATTATGAGAAACACAGAAGACTCCTAGTCTGAAAATATATAAACCAGAAGATAATGAAATACCATCAATAAACTAGTAAAAGGGGTAGGGGCAAAACCCTGCCAACAAACAACCCAAAATTGTATCCCCATCAATATGCAAGTAGGTGAAAAGCTGAAAGAATGAAAGAAGATATACTGCGTATGTTTCTTCTTTTTTTCATATTTTTCCTCTTCCTCCTTTTTTCTCTTTGTGTTTCGGTATGAATAATTTTTAATGACTCATCTTTAGGTTCATTGATTCTTTCATTGGTTATGTTGAGAGTCTCCTATGCATAAAGGAGCTGAAATGACTGTATGAATTTTACCACAAAAGGCTTTTAAAAATATGTTGCTAGAGACTTCTCTATC
>RJWJ010031090.1:0-19487 GCA_004363605.1 Indri indri | reverse complement strand
AGTGAAAGTTTCCCCAAAGCTGGCAGTGGTTGTCAAACCTGCTGGGCCCAGCAGGAAGAAAGCCATCTCTTTTTTTCTCACCTCCTTTCTTAAGAGGATGGGCTGGCAGGAAACTGCTTTGCAATTATCTTGTTTTAAGATGAGCAGAGGAGATAGTCACTCCCTGAAGGGATAACCCAAGTTCCCAAATAGATCCCTTCCCAGCAGCAAATAAATGAGCATGATCCTAGGCCATGACTGGGGTGGGAAGAGGCTTGCTTGACTGGGCACAGTGGCCTGGCTTCCCCCCTTCCCAATCCTACCAAAGCTTCCCTGTTCTCACCTTCTTACTCTTGGACAAAAGAGATAAATTGCAATAATTTGTTCCAAAGAGGTGCTAAGGGATGGTACTAAGTTAATTTCTCATTCTCTCCTCTTCCCCAAATCACCTTACTAGTATCTCAATCTCTTCTCCACTTGTACCGCAAAAAGGGTGAACTAATGCAGCTTTTAGCCAAGTGGCCTTTCTCAATGTGTGGTCCAAGACCTTGTGCATCAGAAACTCCTTGTGAAAATATGGGTGTCCTCCAGCTCATTCATGTTGCCGCAAATAACAGGATTTCATTCTTTTTTTTTTTTTATGGCCAAATTGTATTCCATCATGTATATATACCACATTTTCTTTACCCATTCATCTGTTAATGGACACTTGGGCTGAGTCCATCTCTTGGCGATTGTGAATAGCACCGCAGTAAACATGGGAGTGCAGATATCTCTTGGACAAACTGATCTCCTTTCCTTTGGATATGTACCCTGTAGTGGGATTGCTGGATCATACGGTAAGGGAAATAAGGCAGACACAGAAAGATAAATACCACATGTTCTCTTGCATATGTGGAAGCTAAAAAAAAGTAGAGTTCATCGAAGTAGAGAATGGGAATGAATGTGGTTACTGGAATCTAGGAAGGGGAGAGGGGAGGGAGAGAGAAAAGGTTGCTTAACTGATACAAAATCACAGCCAGATAGAGGAATTAAGTTCTAGTGTTCTACAGCACTGCACAGTGGCAATGGTTAATAATAATTTAGTGTATATTTTCAAATAGCTAGAAGAGAGAATTTTGGATGTTCCCAACAAAAAGAAATAATAAATGTTGGAGGTGGTGAATATGCTAATTACCATGATTTGCTCATTACACACTGTATACATGTATGGAAATATCACACTGTACCCATCGATATGTATGATTATTATGTGTCAATTGAAAATAATTTTTAAAATGTGGATTTCCACCACTTGGCAGTGTCTACTAGAATTAGACATATGCCCCTCCTGCACCCATCACTCCCGCTCCTAAGTATTTACAAGAGAACAGAGTGTTTGTGTTCAGCAAGAGATACAGTTAAGAGCAGTTGAACAGCACCGTTCGAAAGAGAGCCAAACTGGAATCAACCCAGATGTCCATCAACAGAAGAGAAGAACAAATTGTGGTTTGTCTATATTCAGCAATAAACGTGAATGAACTACTGATATGGATGACAACGTGGAATTCATCTCATGAACATGATGCTGAGCAGAATCCAGACACAGAGAGACTCCTGCGTGATTCCATTTCCGTGAAGCTCAAGAACAGTCTACACTAATCTGTGGTGATCGAAGTTAGAAGAAGGGTTACCCGGAGTGGGGTTGGGAGTTACTGATTGGGAAAGGGCGTCGGGGAGCCTGCTTGAGTATTGGAAATGTTCCATATCTTGATCTGAATGGTGGTTACATAGGCGTATACATACGTAAAAATGCATTGGACCCTATATTCAAGATCTATAAACTTTACAACATGTATCTCACACACACACACACACACACACACACACACACACACACACTCTAACACTTCCCAACCTGTTAAGATAAGTCACTAGGAGCCTGTGAACAAGATCATCACAGTCTCTACCCAAGAGAGAAGCCACACTCTTACGGAAGTATAGGGCCATCCTAAATCCAGGATGACTTGTTCTTGAGATCCTTAACTAATTACATCTGTAAAGATCCTATTTCCAAACAAGGTCCCAATTTGGGGGTGCTGGCAGTTAGGACTTCAACATACCTTTTGGGGGGACACTGTTCAACCCACGACACCATCCAAAGCCATGTCTGTTCCCCTGCAGCTGCCTCCAACTACATATGTAATAGTTATGGCCCAACTAATTCTGGAAAGATTTGACAGAACTGACACTAAAATAAAACAGAGAAAAACAGGACTGATATAATAATAAATATAATAAGAAATAAGAACCACAAAGATCATCCATCCCATTGAAAAAGGCAAGAACAGTAATTATTGGGACGAACTGCAACAAGCGGGGGATTATCTGTCCCAGTGACCAAGGGCAGCAGCTCCTCTGCGGAGAGTCCAGGATATCACAGCCCCAGCTAGGCCATGGCCATCCTCCTTCTCAGGGGTCAGAGCCTGGAGTGGAAATGGGAGGAGCAGGAGGAATGAATCAGAAATAAAGTCAGTGCCACGTGGCAAAAAGAATTCCAAGCAGCTGTCTTTTTCTGCCTGAAGACAGTCAGAAGCTGCTAAGATACTGTTCCCTTGAAGCTCTGGTGCTGTTGCTGCTACGCTTTACACAGAAGGTGGTAAGCCAAGAAGACAAATTGTCTTCAAGGTTCTTTGCAGCTGGAATTCAGAGGTCCCAACAAGACCAGCAAGTCCAGGGAGGAGGCTGCTGAGGGATCACCAAGAACTTGTGTTGGGATTATTGGCACTTCACATTGCAAATGCAGTGGTCAGGTTGGGATGTTGAATCTACAAATCCTGTGTCTAAAAAGGGAGTCCACCTACCTGGCTAACAGGTATGTTGACTCCTCTCCACACCTTCAGCTCTGCTGCACCAGGTGGGGGCTCAGGGTGTAGTAGTAGGCCTCAAAAATATAAAAAGTTATTATAAAAACGCTGTTTCAAGACTCATTCCTGTCTATAGAGTAAAAAGTTTGTACTTTGTAAACCTCGCCCTAATAGAAAAATCTGTACTCTGTAAGCAATGACCTTGTAACTGATTGTGTAAGCCCCCCAGCTGTCTGTAGTAAAATTTACTGTACTTGCCTCACCCAAGAAAGAATGCTCCCTGCCTTAACTGATGCTATCTGCTTCTGTAAGCTTCCTTGCTCAAAAATTGTAATCAGTCCCGAGGCCAGGCAGGTGGTCTGAGGCAGGTCCCAGACCCCTCGGCTATGGAATGTATGATGTAATTATTTTTGTTCCACTATGTCATGTTTAATGTCACGTGGCCCCCCCTCCAAATTAGTATAAAGTCATCTCACCCTTTCGGCTCTGGACTGCTCTCTGTGCAGCCGTCTGTGGTGGTACAGAGGGTAGTCACTGGCCAGCTAATAAAGACTCACAATTTGGCTCATTCGGCCTCAAGGTGGTCTTTCTCACACTCCGTACCATAACAGGGGGTGGAATTACTGCACTTTGCGAGGAAAGCAAAGGAGGAGGGTGGACTGAGACCCTGGGCCATGGCAAGGGAGACAAGGTGAGCTTAGCAGACTGACATGGAAATTTGTCTGGGGCCTTAACAGCCAGAGCAAGGATGAGGATCCTGAACACTTGCATGGGGGAAGGGGTGGGCCCCCAGGCTTGGGAACTGGACAGATCGAAGTTCAAATCTTGCCTTGCCTGATCTTTGCTGTGTGACCTTGGCACATGATCCAAGCTTTCCTTGCCCCAAACATGGGCTCTCAATGATGCCCTTGCAGAGTGACATGAGCTCAGGCTAGTACCTTGCCCAGGGCCTAGCATATAGCAGGTACTCAAAAGCCCCAACCTCCTTCCTTTTGAAGGCCTAGGAATGAAGGGCCTGAATTCAGCTGGCCTTTGGCCAAGCCTCCCCTTGTGACTACAGACAACTAACCCAATTTACTCACCTTAGTCTCATTGTTTGCTCTCTACAAAAACAGGAAGCAAAACTGGTGATGTCCAATTTGTAAAGTCTCCTACATGAATTTCAGTCTATACAATTCTTTTTTAATAAAGCCATATTCTTCTTCTTTTTACTGGACCCTTAGAAGATAACAATGAGTCTTTAAATGAAATTTTAAAAATTGGAATAGGAAGACAATCATGCCAGATGGAAGAGACCAGGTGAATACAGACCCCATGCAAGCTAAAAGAAGCTCAGACTCTAATATTTTCTTCCCTTGTGTCTCTGTTTTCCAGCCTTGTTCCACCACTGAAATTGAAGCAGAGGAATGCACTATAGTTTTGAGGAAAGGCACACCTCCAGCAGACATGGAAGACCAATAGCTTGACAGGGAGCACTTTAGGCTCACCATATAAATCCTACCATGCTTCTCTAGAGCTTTTGAGACCTCCCTCCCCACCCCCAGGCAGTAGCTGTTCTTCCATTTGTGCATATGAGCACTTACATTTAAAAAACAAAAAAAATGAGGGGAGAGGGACCATGAAGCATTGTGGGGGCAATTTGGACGGGAGGCATCTCCTTAATAACAGGTTTCTGGAAAGGAGTGTCCCACGTGAACCATGTAGGGCTCCCAGGGTGAGTTTCCCCTGCTCCTCTGGGCTTCCGAGCAAACAATTTGCAAGCCAGAAGTCAGGACATCATTTCCTGACTGGTGGCTCTGCTCTGTTTTCAGTCCTGCTCAATTTCAAGAATGAAAGTGCTCTCTCTGCCAATAATTTCAAGACAGTGCCTTCGAGCAATCCCTGACAAAAAGGTCACCTGGACACGGGTGCCTCACTGGGCTGTTTGCCTCTCTTTTCTCTGCCCTGTGGCACTGCATTTCTGACTGTGTTTAACTTCCCAACCCACTGTTAGGAAACATGGGGTGAAGTGCTTGATTCCCAGGGCAGTGGCTGGCACTGTCCAGATCTGAGTGTTGCACAAGAACATGCTCTGGTAATGTTTCAGCCATTCTTTAATTATGCTTTTAGTCCTAAGCCATCAAGCTTTTATTGAGCACTTTCTACGAGCTGGATGCCATGCTGGCTGCTGGGGATACAGTGGTGAGCAGGACAGACACACGGTCCATGGTCCCAGCTGATACAGAGCTTACATTGTCCTGGGGAGGGCAGCTGCACACCAAGGGAGCAGACAGAACAACTGTAAAGAGTGGCAGGCACCAAGACAGCTGGCTGGGCATAAAGGGGTGGCTGTAGTAAAGGCACAGATTGTCTTCCAAGTGCATTGGGAAGCCCTGAGGGATGATCTGAGGGAGGGTGAAGCGGGCTGGGCTGGGAGCAGCAGCTAAGTGAGAAGAGGCAGTGCTAAGATGCAGCTTGGGTCTCTAATCAGTAAGGGCTACCGAGGGGCTGATGAGGTTAAAAAGAAAGCAGAAAGAATCAAGGGTGATGTGGAGGTTTCCAGGTAAACCAGGGTGGGGCTATTCCCTGAGATAGTGGGGCAACCATGGGGCAGATGTTGGGAGAAATTTTGGGAGAGAAACTCAAGAGTCTGTGAGTCATTCAAGTGGTAATGTCGGGTACACAGTTGGATACGCAGGTCTGGAGCTCAGAGGCACTCTGAACTAGACAGTTTGGTCTAGGTTTTGTCCCCTATGAATGTAAACTGCTTCTGATACTCTTTTCTGATCAGAATGGGGGAAAAATCCATTTGCAGATCAATAGCTACATTCAGTATGCCTAAGGCTGCATTAATCTGCACTAGAAACAATACCACATTGGGCAGCAAGTGCAACTGGGGCTATTACTTGGTTAAGTTTCTAAAGTTCCAATAAATGTGATTTACCACATAAACAGAAACAAAAACAAAGACCATATGATCATCTCAATAGATGCATAAAAAGCATTTGACGAAATCCAGGACCCATTCATGATAAAAAAAAAAAAAAAACCTTCAACAAACCAGGCATAGAAGGAATGTATCTCAAGATTATAAAAGCCATATATGACAACCCACAGCCAACATCATGCTGAATGGGGAAAAATTGAAAGCATTCTCACTAAGAACTGGAGCAAGACAAGGGTGCCCACTGTCACCACTTCTATTCAACATAGTGCTGGGAGTCCTAGTCAGAGCAATCAGGCAAGAGAAAGAAATAAAGAGTATCCAAATCAGGAAAGAAGAGGTCAAAATATTGCTTTTCACTGACAATATGATCTTGTACCTAGAAAACCCCAAAGACTCCACCAAGAGACTCCTCGTATTGAGCAAATCATTGTAATTAATCGAATCATGGTAATTGGGGTATCCATCACCTCAGGCATTTATCCTTTCTTTGTGTTAGGAACATTCCAATTCCATGTGGGTCTGGGCCTTTCTTTGCTGGGTGGTATTTGATTACAGCTTCAGTCTTCTCACTAGTTTTAGGTCTGCTCAGAGTTTCCATTTCTTCATTATTCAGTCTTGGTAGGTTGTATGTTTCTACAAATTTATTAATTTCTTCTGGTTTATCCAATTTTTTGGTATTTTTAAGTATCTAAAATTATACATTAGCAAAACATACCCAAACACGTCATATCAAATAAAATTATCAACATGGTTTCAAAAGGATTGTTGAACAAAGTAGAGTGTAAGCTACTTTGCATAAATTCGAACAGCTATTTGAAAGCTGGAAATCACTGTAATCGCTTGATTTTAAAATAAAGTTTAATTTTTATTTTAAAATAATGTTTTCATGATTAGAAAAACAAACAAAAAATTTAGGAAAAACCCTTGAAAATTTAGAAGGAAGCAAAACCAAACATATTCCTGAAAAATACTGTCAACATTTTTCTTATTTACTTTCTGACTTTTTAAAAGAGTGGTTTATAATCTTTGGTTTGTTCACCAAGCACTCTGGCTGCACTTACTGAGTAAAATGGATACAACTATTACAAACCACAGTGCCTATTCATTCCAGTTATGTTCCTGCAGATATTGGCAAAACAAAAACGTGTCACTAATGCTTTTTACTGAAATTATTCAGACACCTGCAAATTCTGTGGTCCTGGGGCTGCCTTGCTTTCCTTACTCTGCCTACATAACCAGGTCTCTTTGCACAATCTCTTGCTCCTTTTTGGCCTCCTTGGGAACCAAGAAAGGAAAGGCTAATTCCCATGTTTGGAACAATTAGTGTGGTTTTCAGTCCCAATGAAAAGCTCCAGCAGGTGTTTTACCAAAAACTAGGGCCAGAAACAGTGGGGTTGTTGATTTTTGCCTTAGCATAAGAAAGTCAACCACCCATAGCCATGGTGAGGAGCAGTGACCCCAAGGGGCTGACACCCCCAAAGGGAGAAATAATTGGCAGTCCTTCAATTCTCCAGCACACGGAGGAAAGGGACTGGTTTGAAAACCTGAGTCCGAGACGCCGTGAAGTTGAGATGACAGTCCCTAAGTGCTGCTTGGAAGAGGAAGTTCAGCTCCTTCCCACTCCAGCCACAAAGGTCCAACATCTTGAAATCTATTTCACTGCTGGAAGGGAGATGTTCACTGCTGGAACTGAGATTTGTCTGTGGCGAGGCCAGCAGCCACCGGATGCTGTATGTCGTGCAAGAAGCCTATTGCTTAAAATGTTCTCGGAAGCCTCCTGACAAACACAGTGCAACCGATCCCAGCGTTTCTGATGCTATAGATCATGTGTTCCTTCTCCAGATTCTTCCGACACAAGAATCTTCAAAAGGTCAGAAAGCCGACAGGAGGTGGCTGATCTGGGAGACCTACAATGCCCACCCTCGGCTCCTCAACTCTTACAAATGAAGTCCTCTAACCTTCAGAAGGGGAGCGCGGCTCTGCAGTTGCTACTGCAGTTTCTCCTGTGTCTGGCGGGTAGCCTAGCATGGGAAAAGACTGGGGCCATGGGACTGCCCACCTTTAGTCTCAATTCCTGGCTGTGTGACCTCAGGCAAGTTATTTGACCTCTCTGCATCCTGTTTGCTCATGTACAAATGGGAATGGCAATGCTGCCGTATCACAGGAGTAAACGAGACAACATGCAGAAAGCACTTGTACAGAAAGGTAATCAAAGGTCGATTCTCTCCCTGGGCGAGTGAGCCGTAACCTAGAAAGCAGGTTACTTAATGACACAGTGCAGTATGGTTTCCCTTTCAGTTTCTTTGCTTGGCATTACTCGATGATTAATTCTGAAGAGTCACTCAAACAAACAATTACAATTAAATCCTGGTCAATGTCCACCCTTAAAAAGGGAAGCAGATTGCCGTTTATTCCCTCGGTTCCTGACAGCTCAGTGCCGGCTCTGGGCCTGGCACCAGGCACTGAAATTAAATATTCTGGACTCCAGAGGGGAATGTGAACTCTCTGCCTGAAGCCGCCCTGAAGGATGCATAGGAAAATCCAGGTTGGAGGAAAATCCTAGGAATTGGTCAGGTGATGCAAGCAGGCAAAGGGGGTTCCTCACTGGGGGAACAGCCGTGCCAAGGCAGTCACAGGAGAAGGGCAAGGTGTGTGGGGAAAACCCAGCACTCTCTCTCCTGGGAGCCAGCAGTGTCTGCAGGTCCCATGTCAGGACAGGCAGGTGCAGAGGACATGCTGGCACAATGCTGCCCCTGAACAGGTGCTCGCATGCTTGTGCTTCCCTCCTCCCTCCCTTCTTTCCTTTCTTCTTTCTTTTCTTTAAGTTGAGGCTTAATCTCGAAGCAACTGGGAGCCACCTAAGGCTTTGGAGCAGAGAAGTGATGATACCGTTTGCCTTGAGAAAGATGAGTCCAGGGATGCTGTAGAGAATTGGACTGGAGGGTGCAGAGTGCTGAGAGGGAGGCCAGCTAGTAAGCAGAGGTCCAGGTGGGAGAGGACAAGGGCCGGGACCAGAAGGATGGCAGCTGGGATGGAGAGGACCACGTTAGGGACATCTTCTGAAATAGGGTCCCTGGATGTGGGGATCCAAGAGAGGGAAGGAGGTGGGAGAATGAGGACCAGTTATCTAGGTGTTACCCAGCACAGGCAGTAGGGAGGTGTTTGATGGCGCTACAGAGACAGAAACAGAGGAGGAGGAAATGGAGAAGGGAGAGAGGGAAGTGTTGTCTTCGTGGAAAAAGAGTTTCATGGGAAATGGCCTTTGCACACCTCCCGGTTGCCTCCTGCCCTTCGCTTCCTACCTTGTGCCATCTGCTGTTTATCCTTGATGGACTGTCATTCATTCACTCATCCATGCACCCATCCTCCACCCATTGTCCAAAACGCTGTCATTGCATGCATGTGAGGGTGCTCTGCTGGGTACTGCCAAGAGTGTGTGCCACGTAAACTGTCTGTGAAATTTCTTAGTAAAGCAGTTCTACTAAAAACTGTTCTGAGGGACATTCCGGGCAATATCTGCAGTAAGCATTAAGTCAGAGACATGTTGAGCTGACATTAACACTCTAGGGCAAGGGGAAGCAACTTTGACCCACAGGCCAAATTGGCCCACTGCATATTTTTATAAATAAAGTTTTATTGGAACACAGTCACGCTAATCCAGGTACACATTGTCCATGGCTCTTTCCATGCTACAACAGCATAGTTGTGAGAGCAACAGGGACTGTAAGGCTAGCAAAGTTGAGAGTATTAGCCATCTGGCCCTTTACAGAATGTTTTTGTCCACCCTGCTCTAGGGTGTTCCCTTTTCTCCCCGGTGCTGCAAAGGGGTGTTCGATAGTAATGGGGGCCACAGTGCTCCTTTGCCTAAAAGCCTTCCATGCCTAAGAATAAAGGCCAGGCTTCCTAGCTGGGGGCCAATGGGAAGCAGACATCCTTCCCATCAGTGTGTAAAACCTTGTGAGTTGCACTGGTTCTTGTGCCTTAAATTTTGACACAGTAGTTCCACTGATCAAAATCTATTCAAAGGGAAGAATCCAAATGACGGCGGAATGATTTTCTCCTTGGCTCGGCCACACCCACTCATCTGGCCTCATTTTTTTATAAGGCGCCACCTCTGGCACACACTCCACAAATGAAAAATATACAAGGAATGGACACGTGCCGAAAGTCTTAGGAAGAAAAATTAAAGCAGGGAAAGAGGCCGCAGAGTGCGGAGGGCTGTTTTTCAGATAGCAGGGTGTGGAAAATCTTGTCCCAGGTTCTGACCCAACACTTGCAAGACTCACCTTGCTCACCTCCTCCTTATCCCCGCCCCATTGCATCCTGCTTTTATTTAAAAAGTTGACATTCATTTTGATTTTTTAAAATATTGCAATAGATATTATTTACCTTGATGACTGAGTTTTCAGTACTTCCTTAAATTTTGTTTCAAAGACAAATGCCTCACTCGCCTCACCCTAGTTTCAGTTCTGGGAGAAGGAGCCGCCAGGGAAGTGGAGGAAACAGAGCCCAGTGTTGTGGGGGCCAGATGAGAAAGGTTTACTCAGAAGAAGGCTGATACAACAGGATGAACGTCAAAAACGTGATGCTAAGTGAAAGAAACTAGACACAAAATGTCATGTATACTGTATGATCCCATTTTTATGAAATATGCATAAAAGTCAAATCTGAAATCTATAGACATAGACATAGGGTAGTAGTCGCCAGGGGCTGGGAAGGGGTAGTGACTGCAGGTGGGCCTGAGGTTTATTTCGGGGATGATGGCAATGTTCCAAAATTAGATCGTGTTCATGGTTGCACAGCTCTATGAATATACTAAAAACCATTGAATTGCACACTTAAAATGAGTGCATTTTAAAATGAGTGCATTTTATGGTACATAAATCACACCTGAACAAAGCTTTTAGAAAGAAAGAAGGCTAAGCAAGGTGAGGACTGCAAATTAAGCAATGAATGTATGAACAAGTGAGTGAATGACTCAAAGATAAGCAGTGTCCCTAAACAAGAGAGGGGCGTGACAGTGGAAAGAACTAAGACTCAGGAGGCTCAGGTTGGTCCTTAACAAGCCAAAGGAAGAGCAGCCAGCCACCCAGCCGCCTGCATATTTCCCAGGGTGGAAATCTGTGTAACAGTTTTGGAACATGAAACATCAGTACTTATCCCGAGACTTAAAAGTGTGTGTCACATGTTGTTTCTATGCATTGTCTTTTGACACAGTAATTCTGTTTTTTGAAATCTATGCTAAAGATGGAATCCAAATGTTGAAGGGACCATTTGCCCGTATGTGCTTATTGCCGAGCTGTTTGTAGCACCGACAAAAGGGAAACAACCTGCGTGACCAGCTGGTTAAATGAAACGCGGTCACCTACGAGATAGACTATGAAGCAGCCACTAAAAATGACGCTGCAGATGGGGGACAGTGTGCTGGAATGTAAACTGGACAAAGCAGCACAACCACGTGTACGTGGACACTGAGAAACCAGTGTGGAATCGTGTGCGTAGAGTAAATGCCAAATAGCAACATAGTAACAATGTTACCTAAGAGCGAGGAGCGTGTTGATTGACTGATTTTTACTCTGTGATAAGTGCTTTCAAGCACTGGGATAAGACGTTTTCGTATGTTATCTCTTTTAATCTTGACCCAAAGTCTGTGAGTTAGGTATCTTTTTTTTTCAGTTTTACAGATGAGAAAACTAAGACTGAGGTTTAAGAAAATGTATACAGGGTTGAGCAATTTGCAAGTGGTGGAACCCACACCCAAAGTGGTGGGGCTGGCCTTCCCAGGGGTATTAATGCAGGTTCTCCAGAGAAGCAGAACCAGTAGATGTGCAGATGGACAGACAGATGAGAGGGGATTTGCTAGGGGAATTGGGTCCCTCCATTATGGAGGCAAGAAGTGCCACAACAGGCCATCTGCGCACTGGAGGCCCTGGGTTGCTGTTAACGTGGCTCAGTCCAAGTACAAAAGCCTCAGAACCAGGGAAGCCGAAGGTGTAATTCTCAGTCAGAGGCCAAAGACCTGAGAACCCAGAGTGGGGGCTGCTGGGGCAAGTTCTGGAGTCCCAAGGCCAGAGAGCCTGGAGTCCTGATGTCCATGGGCAGGAGAGGAGTGTCCCAGCTCCAGGAGGGAGAGAGAGGAAATGGTCTTTTTTCTGCCTTTTTTATCTGGGCCCCAGGCGATGGGTGGGGTCTGCCCACCTGGAGGGCGGATGTTCCCAACTTGGTCCACGACTCACACGCCAGTCTCCTCCAGAAGCGCCCTCAGAGACACACCCAAAGTAACGCTTTATCACTCTCTAGAGATTTCTCGTGTGGTCAAGAGTTCAAGAGTCCCCCGGGGCCGGCCCATGCGGTGGGGCTTACCCCTGCTATTCCAGGTCAGAGAGGCAGAAGCTGGAGTTCAGAATGGTTCAGTAAAGGCCCAGGGCCACGCAGCCAGCAGCAAGCGGGGAGCCGGGACCCCAGGCTGAGCTCCGGAGCACGCACATTCCTGGGTGAGGTAGGCAAAGGGCCTGGCACAGGGCCGAGGGCGTCATCGAGGAAAGGAGGACTTTGCATCGGTTGTGTCAGTGGAGCCAGTGCACAGGGCCAGAGGGCACAAAGACAGGGAAGCTGGTGACACAGCAGAAGGAGCCCAGCCTGGGTGCCAAAGAAGTAAGTCAGCACGTCCACTCTCAGTGCCACCAGTCCTTGAACCTGGAAGTCTGCAGGCCAGCAATGTTCTGCACAGAGTGGGCTGCGATGACAGAAAGCAGACAGGGCAAAAGTCCTACACCGGAGCAGGTTGATTGCCAGTGTCGTCGCTGAGGCTGGCAGCAGAGCCCTCATCCAAGAGCCCCCAGTCCTTTTGGGTGAACGGTCATCAGCAACACATGAGCTTTTCTATTGTGCGTCCTGACCCCATGCCCAGGTACAAAGAAAAGCTGTCGCCCGAGGGACAGCAGCCTCCAACACACTTCAAGGGCCAGTGCAGCACGGGAGCTCAGCTTGGAGGTTGCTCTGCCTCTTTCTTGCTGTGTGACCTTGGGCTAGTAGCTTCACCTCTCCGAACCTCAGTTCTCCCACCTACGATTAAGCATTTCTAGTGCCAGATGCTGTTCTAGGCGCTGTGTGCCTACTGCTTCAGTCCTCGCAATGCTCCTGCGAGACTGGCATCATTGTCTTCAGACCTATTTGCTGATGGGAAACAGAAGCCCCGTCAGGGGAAGGAACCTGCCTCAAGTTACAGTGAACCGTGGGGGAGGCAGGATCGGAGCTCCGGCAGCCTGGCCTTGGCCTGAACTCCTAATGACAGGCTCCGCTGCCCCTGGAACGACATAAAATGCAAAATGAGGGGCTCTGACCATGGTCTCTCTGGCCACCACCCAAGGCAAACGCTGGGCCCCTTTCCCCAGCTTAGCAAGAAGCTGAGTCTGTGCTGCACCCGGGAAGACGCTGCAGCTCCACGCGCGTCAGGAGGGTCTGGGCTGACAAAAGCGGAATCCTGGAAGGGCCTGAGAGCCACCTCTGCCTGCACCAGCTCCTACTGTGTGTCACTTAAGGGGCTTAATTAATGAAATGATTAAAACTTGAAAAAAGTGTATATTAAATATATATTTCAATTAACTCCTATAATTTTGCTATTTCTTATGAGTCGTGATTTCCCCAGTTTTGTGCTTTTCCTTATTACTTTTGTTTCTCCCATGGGGATTAAGGAAACCCACCCAACAGGGGCAGCTCAGGACCTGCACAGATCCGGACAGATGTGTGTGTGGTGGTGGGTGCTGCCACTGCGGGGAGAGCGTCGGTAAGAGAAAAACATCGCTGGGGATAGAGCAGGAGAAAAGAGACTCGTGGGGGAAACCCCTCTGTAGGGCGGCAGGGCTTGGGGTGCTGTAAGCCCTGGGGCTTGAGGACGGGGTTCCGTGGGGCTCTTCAAGGGAACACTTTGAATGACCTGGATTTCGGATGGCACCACCAGGATGTCAGCCCACAAGCACAGCCAGCCTGGCTTGCTGCCTCTCTGTCCCCACTCCCCACCTGGGGCGGTCGGGCACGTGTAGGTATTGCTGAGTGAACAAATGCGTGGGTAAGCATAGAGCAGAGATCTTGCTCATTAAAGCAGAGAATGGCCATTTTGGGATAACCAACAAGGAAGGGTCTCCCCCTTGGACACAGGGAAAGGATTCAGCCACGCGGGGACTTTCCCTATATACATATTGTAAGAATGGAAGCCAGGCTGTCGGGTGTCTCAGTCCAGAAGCTTGCTCTTGATGAAATCTACACCATTCTCATTTTCCCCCTTCTCTGCTATCATCACTGCCTCTCTTATGAGAAAAAAAAAGCAAATCAATAAAGGATGAGCTTGCCATTTTGAGTTCCTTCCTGAGTCACTTAACATCTATCAGCACTTGGGGCTGGCAGCCTCAGGCACAGAGTCCCAGGGTGGAAGGGAGGAATCATTCATTTTTCTGGCTGTGTTGAATGAACTCAAGAAGGAGGCAACATTTGGACGGGGCAGTAGGGACAGGTGGAGAAGGGGAAATGGGAGGATGCACTGAGCCCCAGGTGCGCTCCCACAGCAAGATCAAGTCAGCAGCAAGGGCCAGCAAATGGCACCTCACCAGGCAGCCCAGTTCCCTGGCCTCCACTGAAGCTGTGTTGAGAAGGATTCTGAGGCTTTATCTGGACCCAGTGGGAAAAGTAATATGATTAATTGATAATGTTTGCTGTGGGTGAGGAGAATAATGATTCAAAAACTCTGTACCTGCTACTTCTTGGTTAATATAGGCTAGGAAAAGATGGTGAGGCCAAGTGGTGAAGGCTGTTGTATGTTCTGCTGAAGGATTTCAACCCAATTATGGATATCAAGGGTTTTAAGCTTAGTTTCTCCGTTTATGAAACACAGTCACTTATCCATACGATTTCTTGGTAGATATCAAAGATTTCTTGGAAAAGGCAGGACTGATGCTAAGTTTTCAGCAGTGAGTGTTCTGGGAAGTGGTTTGAGCAGGAAGGAAGCAGTCCAGGATAGGACAGCGAGTCTCCGGCAGAGAAGGGGTGGTGGGGAGCCCGGGGCTGGTAGACAGGGCAGGACAATAGTAACAGCACCATCCCGTCATTGCAAGGCAATCTCTGCTCTCTCCAGTAACATAACCCAACATAATGGACTTGAGAAAGTCATTATAGGACACCGAGAGCAGAAACTTTATTTCCGTGGAGCTCAGGACAAAAGGAGGGAACTGAGTTAGACATCGAGAGACTCCTCAGCCTGGGAAGGGTTGGAGAGAGGGGTGTGTGCTACCAACAGCACGAGGGGAGGACTAAGGTTTAGTGGACAGCTCCACAGGGCCTGACTTTACAGCATCTTATTTCATTGTCGCACTTGGCCTGCGAAGAGAAATTCAGGTTGCTCTTTGTGAAAAAAGGAATCGTGGCTCAGCTTGGTTATACAGTGTGCCCATGGCCATAGCTAAGTCGTCAGAACTGCGACCCTGCCACATCTCTGAAGCCGAAGTCCACGTGCTGCCTGCTGCGCACACTTCCTTCAAGGCTCTGTCCGGAGAGTTTTCAAAGAGGATAATGCTCACCTGTCCACTGTGGTCGGAGGGTCTGAGGGCGGCACAGGCTGGTAATGACAGTAGCTACACGGTCTCGCGTCGACCATGGCCAGGCACTGTGTGTGCTAAGGACTCGGTAGGGCTTATCTCCTGTGATCCTTGGATCACCTTACCAGTGCTTCACTATTAGTGGCCTCACCCCAGTCTAAGCCTCCAGCATCCCTCACGTGGACCACACTGGGCCTCACCCCGGTCTAAGCCTCCGGCATCCCTCACGTGGACCACACTGGGCCTCACCCCGGTCTAAGCCTCCAGCATCCCTCACGTGGACCACACTGGGTCTCCTTGCTTCCACTTTGTCTCCACCCTCCCATCTCCCCCAGCCCTGACAGCTCAGCTCCCCATGGCTGCCAGAGAGACCTTTGTAAAGAACTGACCTGATCATTCCCCAAGCCCCTGCTCAAATTTAGAAACCATCGGTGTATTCCATTGCTCTTAGGCTATAATCCCACACCCTAAACTTGTCCACAAGGTAGGCCTTGCCCAATCCCACGATTGTGGGCTCCGGCCACACTGGTCTCTCAAACCCTCGAACACAAGCTCCGTCCAGCCCACACTTTCCGTTGCCACTCCTCCTGACCACCCCACCCCCACCCCACATCCACACATGCCCAGGTAATTGCCACTTGTCTGATTAGGTTAGAATTTCCTGATATTGCCTCTCTTACCATCTTACAGCACTTTCTAGAGTTTGCCATAATCGTACCAAACATCAGTTTAAGTATGTGGTGGTTTAGTGTCTGATGCCCCCCTTGTGTGCCCCAGAAGGGCAGGGATATTTCTGCCTTGTCAGCTGTGGGTCCTTAATGCCTAGAACGGGGTGGGCCTGACACAGAGCAGGCGCTCAATGCACACCGTTGAATGAACCAATGAATGACTCAGTGAGTGAATAAGTGAATGCACGAATGGGTGACCTTCAAACAACACAGCTGCATGCCTCCTTTCCAGCACCCCGTCTCGGCCCTGTCACCTCAGCATTCCCAGTGCTCAGCACTAGCATGGAGTCGGCCTCCTCCAGCTCTGCTAACCAGCCACTTTCACTCCGAGTTTTTTGTTTCCTGATTTCTAAAATGAAGGAGTTCTGCAACATGATTTCTCTGGTCCCTTCCTTGCCAGGACTGACATCCTAGAATTTCATAACCAGAAACATTCACTGTGTTCTCTTTAAAAATAAAATAAATTTGGGGGATCTCTTCCAGCATCTACTGTGCCCATTAAGATGATGCTCTGGAAACCCCTCCAAGAGTGAACCTGTAAACCTGGAGCCGTCTTGGGCAGAAGCGTCTCCTTACTCATGCTGGAGAACACACAATGCATCTCACTGATCTGAAGCTGGCCTGGAAGTGTGAAGCTAATTAGATTGGATCAGTAAATAATGCAGCCGATTTTCAAACCGAGCACAGCTTTCATGCAATTAGGCTAAAGGTCGTGGGTCAGCCTATTTGCCATGCAAATAACTGAATAATGAAAAAGCTAATCTTTATAATGCTGATTAAAGGCTGGCTTCTCTGATAGTAGTGAACCTTTATTCCTTTTTATCTAATCTTGAAGATCCAAGAGGGAGTTAACGACGTGAATGAGGGTTGTAAAACCAGACTGTCTGCAGAGCGATGTGCAGTCCTTTGGGAAGCCTCTGCCTAGCTGATGTTACAAACTGGCGTACAAATGGAGTCCCAGCTCCTCAACCCAACCCGCCTGGGAGGCAGGGCCAGTCACTTCTCACCTGCTGACGTGGTAGAAAGCAGAGTTGTGCAGCTGGGGTTGAGTTCTCTGCAACCAACTTTCTAGTTTTAGAAGAGTCAGCTTTGGGATCCTCTAAGCCTCGGTTTCCAGATCTGTAAAATGGGGGTACCAATGACCTCCTGCTGAGGAGGCTGTTGGGCACCGTGAGGTCACACATGTGAAATGGCCTGATAGAGTCGAGTGCACACGAGGGGCTCAGTAGGAAGGATTCTGCCGCTTCCTAGACTCGGCCCAGACAGATGGGAAAGGCCTTAGCATCTAGTCCAGGGTTTCTCAAAACACGGAGGCCAGGATGGCTTTTGGTTGTTTGCGGATGGTCATGTTTTTGTTTTTAGTGCAGTTTCAGGTTCACAGAAAAATTGAGAGGAAGGTACAGAGATTTCTCATATCCTTTCTGCCCCCTCCGACATGAATAGCCTCCTCGTTATCAACGCCCCCCACCAGAGTGGTGCATTTGTTACAACACGGGATCAAAGAAAAGTCTTTGTTTTTAATTGAGATGAAATCACATAGCATAAATGTAACCATTTTAAAGTGAACAACTCAGCAGCATTTAGTACACCCACAGTGTTGTGCAACGTGCACCTCTGTCTAGTTCCGAAACCTTTTCATCACTCCAAGAGGGCAGCTGTGGACCCCTTAAGCACCTGCACACTTTCCCCCGCCACGGTCTTGAGCTACCACAGATCTGCCTGCCATCTCTGTGGATTTGCCAAGTCTGGACATTGCATATAAATGAACTTATACAAAAATGTGGCTTTTGCGTCTGGCTTCTTTCACTCAGCATAACGTTTCCAAGGCTCATCCACATAGCATGGATCAGGACTTCACTCCTTTTCATGGCTGAGTGATATTCCACTGCGTGGATGGACCACACTTTGTCTATCTATTCACCCACGGAGACATCTGGGCTGTTTCCACCTTTTGGCTATTGTGACTATCGCTGCTATGAACACTCATGCACAAGCTTTTGTTTGAATACCTGTTTTCAATTCTCTTGGGTATATACCTCATGGTGAATTTCTTGGTCCTGTGGTAATTCTATGTTTGCTTTTTGAGGAACCACCAAACTATTTTCCACAGCGGCTAAATCAGGTCACATCCCCACGGCAATATACAAGGGTTCAGATTTCTCCACATTCTTGCCAATACCTCTTCGTTTTTTTTTTTTTTAATGGGTGCTACTAAGACATTTTTGTACACAGCCTGGAAGGATCCAACGGAGAGGAAGAAGTCAATAGTGCTCAAGAGAAACGGGGTGGGCTGGAGGGAAATCCTTGGGAAGGTGAGAGGGCACAAGACCCTCAAATCGGGGGTCCTCCAGAACGAGAGGTCCATCTGGGTGCTGGGCTGCCTGAAAGAAAAAAGAGAAACATCCCTGACCTCACTCTGGTGGGCTTGTCCCCTCCTGGTGGGGTGGGGGGGCTTTCCCACAGAGCAGTATGAACAGGGGTCTGTGGAACGGAAGGGAGAGAGTGGGGGTCTCACATTAAACCTCGACTCTCAGCCCCAGACAAGGCGCTGCGGGCAGGGGCATAACCTCTCGAAGTTCAGCATCCTCCGCTGTAGAATGGAGATAACGAACTCTCAGCGGGCTGCTCCAGGCTTCGATGGGATATGCAATACACGTGCCTGGCATACAGTGGGTGCTTACTAAATGTAGGTCCCTTCTGTTGACTCATCCTTTGCATTTGATTGTGAATTACCATATAGGAGAAACAGGTTTGCCCTTCTTTGCAGCAACCTTACTATCTAGCACAATGATGGTTATGTAGCAGGCACCATAAGCATGTGAAAATAAATAAATAAGCACAAATAAAAATAACGATAAATACGTTTCCCAAAAATAATAGCAAATATTCACTGGGCACTGGTTATGTGGCAGGCAATCCAAGAGTAGCCTCTCACTTGGTCTGCACAATATGACCTCGAGGCCAGTACTGCTTTGACCCTACTTTGCAGAGGGGCGACTTGTCCACCAAGGCATGGCTGGGGACCAGGAGGCCGGAGTTTGGACGTAAGATGTCTCACCTCAAATCCCAGTTAGTCATCGCAGCATACTCTTTATCCAGATGCTGCTAAAGCAACAGTATCTGAATAATCCTGGAATTGGGGAATAATTTATTGCAGCTCGAAAGACATCAAGAAAGAGGTTGATTGAGCCCTGGAGGAGAGGGGGAGGTGGGCACCAGCTGGATGCCTGGGGAAGATTGAAATTCCTGGGAAAGCAATCTCGTGGCCCAGATGCAGCCTCTACCTTGGTGGTTTGCATCTCCTTAAGCACAGCTGCGATCACCCTGGGCACAGAAATGGCATCTTTCCAGGTTCAGGTGGTGTCAGACACAGGAGACTGGTTGATAAAGACATCTTGTGTAGGCGTTTCCCAGGGATCAG
>RJWJ010031089.1:0-19429 GCA_004363605.1 Indri indri | reverse complement strand
GATGCATCAAAATCTTTAATGTCAGCAGCTGAGTAATTGTGCAATATATTCCAAGGGACTCTCAGAATTCATTTGTCAAGCACATGGGGACTTTTCCAGCTGAACAGGTTTCCTTGTATTTACGAGAGAGTTTGCAAAAAGTACTCTGACTTGAGAGGTTGTCCTCTACTCAAAATTCATTATCCCCCAATACTAAGTGTATTGACCTTCAAGTATCCTTTAGTCTTCCTATTTCCAAATCAATCAAATGCAACTTCATTATGTACATATTAGCAAAATAAAAATTACACCAATACTGAAAACACCTCACATGTAATGAAACCCTCAATTAAATCCCAAATACTTGCTGAATACCTGCTACTTACACAGCACAATATGGAATACAAAAATACACATGACCAATTTGCTGTCTTCCAGTAGCTTCAAGTTAAATTTGGGGAGGAAGCGACAAAGACATCCCTCTTAGATTATGTAAAATTGTACAGCCCAGTGGGAAGACAGGGACTGACTCTCAAAAACAATTTGATTACACTTATTTCTGAGAAAGTAAAATGTATCATTTATTTCATACAAATGGTACAGGCAGGACGATGATATTCCTGAGAAAGAACTCTTATTATAAAGGTGGTAATTAAGGCACAAGACTTAAAATTTTACTTAAGTAACTTAATTTTTCTTTGCCTTAGTTTCTGCCCCTATAATCTGGGTCCAATAACAGTACCTACTTTGTGGGGTTGTTATTAGAATTAAATGAGATGTATTTATAGATGCGAAGATGTATACATATATGAATATAATGTATAACTACTTTGCACACTTAGAAGTGCCTAACACCATAAGCAGTAATGTGTGTGCATATATATATTTACATATATATATTTATGTTTCTTTAGCATACAAACAAGCATAGAAAGAGTTTATAAGCTAGTATAAAATTAGATTTTGTAAATGATCACTTGTGATCATTATGTTGAGAAATCTTGGCCTCTCAAAGCTCTTTTTATGGAATATCAATCCAAATTAATTAGAGGAATTTGCCATTAATTTTACCCACTAATATGAGTTTTTAAGATTAACAGTTAAATCAGAAAATAGAGAAGATGAACAGGTTTTTAAAAAAAAATACGTAGCTGGATTAAAAGAGGCAAAAGGAGAACTTAACACAGCATTCCATTTGTCCAAAGTCTTCTCAGGAATTCTTTGGTTCTTCCCGTATTTATCACACATGAGTAATCATGAATTTCTTTCATTTTATGAAAACTTTTTACATATTAAGTTTTCTTGGTGAGATGAAGCTTCTACTCTTTCATCTTTAACAACTCAATAATATGAAAAGGATTGAAGTTAGTTTCTCACTCAATTTTCTTTCAGTAGAAGTAGTTAATTATTAAGAAATGCTAGTTTGAATGCAATACAAAACTATGTATCTGTATCAGGGCTTTCTCCCTTGAAAGCTTTATAATACCAATAAAAACTGGCTAAAGAAGGTAAATAAACACACAAATAGGATTTATTGCCTTATGTATTTAGAAAGCTCAGTGGCCAGGATGACTTCAGGTGGAGCTTTATTCAGGGGCTTTAGCCAATGTCACCAGGACTGTCTCTCTCCTGACTAAAGCCTGCTCACTTCCATCTGTCTCTTTCATTCCCTTGGTCTCTTCCTTCAGGGTTATAAGAAAACCATCTGCATCTCCTGGGGCTATATCCTTTGGGATTCAGTAAGTCCAACAGAAAATACAATAAATCCAATATTTAAAAAATTCAAATTCTTAGTTCAAGCAATCCCAGCAAGAAGCTCTAATTTTGCAGATTTCATTCACCAGCCCAAACCTGAACCAATCACTGTAGAGAAGGAAATTTAATATGTTGATGGCTGTAGTCCTGACACAGGTAATAATGCCCCATCCAAACCATGTGAGTCAAGTGAACACTGAGGCTATTTTAAGAAGGAAAGGATCCCTAAATAAATTGGACCTCTTGTGTTGGGACCTCTTGTGCAAAGATGCACTCTCAATACAGTGCCAAATAAAGAGGGCTAGGCAGGCACAATCCCTTCCCTCCAAGGTACCAATCCTTTGTAATTTTATTAAATTTAGCAAATGAGAATTCAGTGCCTACTAAGTTTAACATTGAAACAGATGTTGATAAAAATCCCAAAATAAATAAAATACTTCTGTTTTCGAAAAAATCCAAAGATAAATAAAATGTCATTCTCCTTAATAAATTCAGAACCTAGGGAGCGAAACGTGTACATATATTTAAACTATATATACATATTCAAAGATAACTAGAGTTCATGCATTTAACACAGTGACTCTCACACTGTGTTGAAGAACTACTTATTTTCTCCCATTCCATTGCAGAATAATATTTTTGTAAAATGCAATAAAATTAATTACTAGGAAAAAAATGATCACACACTTGGAGATAAAATAGTATCATGTTGCTATTAAACTTCCTAAATGTTTTGTCTTAATTTTATAATTATTCTTTCCTTACAAAGAGTTCTCAGACTGGCTGCCATATGTAGATTATGCTTTGCAAAGCAGAAGTTTATAAATATGCATCGAACTCACACAGTGTTTATTAACAATGCCAAGCTTTACAATTATGGTGGAAAAGGGGTGAAAAGCATGGGTGAATGTTCACATAATAGATATTTTGATTCCTGTCTTAAAAGGAATCTTTAAGGGATCTTTTAAAAGTTTATTTGGGAAATAAAACAAAGCAATATATATTAATTTTTTATGAAGCCATTGCCAGGAGTCAGCAACTTTTTTCTAAAAAGGGCCAAATAGTAAATATTTTAGACTTTGCTGGCCATATGGTCTTTGTCACAATTATTCCATTTGCTGTCCCCTGGTCTAGGTCTTCAGAAAACCCAATACGAACTGATCTGGAAAAACAAGAAATTTGTTGACTCCGGTAACTCAAAATCCAGAGGCTACTTTCAAGTGAAGCTTGATCCAGGGGCTCGAACTATATTACCAGAATGCGTTTTCTTCTACATCCCAGCTCTGTCTTCTGTTACATTATTTTCTATCTTAGGTAGGGGAGTCAAGTGGATTCCAAGCTCATATCATCCCTACTGTCACAATCCCTCCAGAAGAAAGAAAAAACATCTCTATCTCTAATTGAGAGAAAAAGGTCATGGCATTTGTTTGCTTTAATTATGCTACATGTCTATTCCTGAAGCAGTTATAGTACCCAGGGAAAATTTACACTCTCATTTGACATATCTGAGTCTCTTCTTCATGTCTGGACCAAACAATAAAGTCAACTGCATTTGAACACACAGACTTAAGACTCAGGCAGGGGTTAGTTACCCAGAAAAAAATTAAGGTATTTTTGCCAAAACCAGGGTGAATAGAAAGTAAGAAACCAAAATGGGGAAATGACCATAAACGAAAACACAGATCACAAAGCCAGAGACATCACAAGATTAGGTTAGGTTTCCCGTGAGAGGCAGTCAGTTTAAGCATTAGATATTAATATAAAGGAACTGACCACTAGGGGCTGAGAGGCTCAGTTGGCTGCCTGTAGAAGGTTGTAAATAGAACTGAAATGAAGAATGAGAGTTGGATGGGCAGCAGAGATGAAGGAAAACATTTCACATGCACAAAGCATGGACAAAACACACAGCATTCCTGTGACTTTGCTTAGCCTGGTAGAAACATGCACTTTGGTATCATATCTGATAATTAAGAGTTACGTAAACCTGGACAAATTTCTTCCTTTTTTCCTGAGCTTCAGTTCCTTCACCTTGAAATGGAGATACTTCATAGTTACGTGAGGAGTAAGTACACCTTAGTCCTCCAAAAGTAGTGGCTATTCTTCCTATGGTCACACAAGTCTGGCTGAAACCATGTTTTCATTTCTCAGGAGTCAAAGAAGATACCCTTGGGAAGAAACGTTGAGCTGAGATAACAGTGGGCTTGAAGAGGAAATAAATTTTGTTTATTCTATGTACATATGGGTAGCATGGAAAGATTGTTGAGCTAGAAAGATTGTTGAATTATAATGGAATCGATAATTTAGGGAAGCTCTCTGACAATGAAAAATCTATTAAGAATTGAACAAGAAAGACCCCTGGACAAAGATAATCCTATTTAGAAAACTCTACAATCAATGTTTTTAAATGTCTATCACAAAGATAGAGATTTCTTTTAAGGACTGTTCTATATAACATATTTGGAATTTCTCAAAATTCTATGAAATAGAAAGAGATAAATGCTAGATTCTTACATAGTGAAGGTAGCAGAAAAAGACCTTTTCTGGCAATGAGTTAGGGATTGAATGACCTTCACCTTCTATTAGCAACAGCTGTAATCTCTAAAGTTGCACCTGTGAAAAAGGAACATTGAGGATGGGAAATGACCACAAAAAGGAAAGTTCATTAGGAATTTCCCGTAAATGGTATCATGTTTGCTTTCTTTCAGATGTGGGAGTTATTATAAAATGTCTGGTTTGATGTTAGAAAATATTTTGAAATTTTAAGATAAAGCAAGTAGATGTAAAATATGAAATCATCTATTATAATAACAATGCCCCTTAATTTTATATTGATGAGGTCCCTAACCAGAAACACATTTTAATTTTCCTAAGCTTGTATACACTCGGTGTTGACTGTATTTCTCGTATTTATTCACATATGCTTTAATCACCAGAGGGAGGCACTTACCAGCTTGATAAGTTCTCATCTATTTACTTGGTCTGTTCTCCATCTCAATTTCTTCCTCTATTTCTCTATCCTTTGGGATATCATTTGAAATGCGACAGATCAGAAGGTCCATTGCTGTAGAAAACTCAGTTACACAGAGAAATATTCAACTTATTTTTATGTGATTTTATTTTAACCAAATGCTAAATCCTTTATGCAACTATATATGGAGATTATGTTCTGACCAATAAAAATATATGCACTGTCGACTCATAACCACAGGTGCTGGCAGAAATCATAAATCTTATTTTACAGATCGAGTGTCTAAGAGAGATAGAAAGCGAGAGAGATTAAGTGGATTGCCTAAGGTCATAAGCTAAAGCTGTCTCCTGGTAAGGTTGCTTAATTCTGCTTTTTGTTCCTGCAATCATTCAGTCCATTTTGATGTTGGAAGCTGTGGAGTCAGATTCTTTATCTCCTACACTACATCTTCAGGCAGTATGAAATTCTGACAGGTGACAAGACTGTGTTTGAAGTGATAGCTCTCTTTCTTGGATAGTGCAAGGAAATGGAAAAAAAGGTGGAATTTCCATTAGATTGAAAGGTCAAATATCTAAGAAGTACTACATAGCAAAAAAGTTTATTTAAATTTAGAAATTAAAAAACAATTATGAAATTTGGTCCAATCAAATAATTTAAATGACTTAACAACTTCAAACTTGGCACGCTTTATTATCAGTGGGTCATATTTAAGAACTAATGTTAAAATCTCAATACACGTTGGCTGTGTTGGCACACATCTACAGTACCAGCTACTCAGGAGGCTGAGGCAGGAGGATTGCTTGAACCCAGGAGTTCAAGGCCAGCCTGGGCAATGTAGTGTGACCCTATATCTAAAAAAAAAAAAAAAAAAAAAAAATCTCAGTACACATCTTTATATTTGTATAAAATCTTGTATGTTATTATGCTTTGAGCTCATACTCTGTTGTGCCTTTTAGGGTGAATTGTAGCTGATAGATACTTTAACATAATTTCATAGCAATCAATCTAGGCTTTCCCGTTTGAATACACTATACCCTCTAGCCAAAGAGCAAAGCTTCTCTAGCCAAAGACTAATAATGATGATGGTTATATTGCTACATGTTTGTAACCCTTTGCATTTTACAAAGCACTTTTACATAATTTATCTTACTTGGCCTCCATAATTGCATGAGTTGCTTTTATGTTATTCTCATTTTAAAAACAGACTCACAGGCTCTTGGAGGTTAATTATCTTGCCTAAGGCTTCTCAAGTAGTTATTCTTCTTTACCATGGAGGAAACAATTATTTAATCAAATCTAAAAGACCATCAACATGAGACCCACCATCATTTTATATTTCACTAAGAAAAAAATCTATTATAACTGTAAAATCATATCAATTTTACAGTCTATCTCAATTTCAATGATGTTTAAAATGTTTTAAAATGTACGTCTAAAACAGATGCAATACGGTGAGTTATTATGCACAGTCTTTCCAGTATTCTTGTTCTTTGCTACCGGACTTCTCTAAAAAGTGACCTCTATGGACTACTTTCCTCTTCTTATACTTTATTCATACTAATCATCCTAAAATCTGGCACCTGCCATTCTCATACCTCTCTTATTAATGGTTACCAGTGCCCCAGAAACAAAGCTAAGTACGTATATGTGTGTGTGTACATATAGATAATTTCCAAAATTAAACCTTCAACTTTAACCCCATTGTCTGGTTCTGTTTGCCTTATCATGCCTCACTTTTTCAACTTTCAACTTTCTTGAATGGTCCTTTTTCATTGCAAACTCAATATTTCTAAAACTAAAGTCATTCTCTTTCTCTTAATAACAACATTAACAACAATGACAGCAAAAAGCAAGCAAAATAACAAAGCTCCTTTCTCTCTTGTCTATTTTATAAATGATATAACATTTTCTCACTTGGTCTGTTTAGAAGCCAAGGGATAATGCTTTTATTAAAGATAATACAAAAACTTCTCTAAAAGAAGCTCCAATGGGGTCATTCTGGAAAACAAACTGTAGACATTGATTTGTATGAGCGTATTCACTGTGGGTCTAAGTTTTTCCCAGAATTGGGCATTGGGAATTTTTTACAATGTGTCAACATCGTATCTAGGTGAATCAATCCTGTAGTTAGAGAAACACAGAAACTCCTCCCCATTGATCCTAAGTCCCAATTAAATGGAAGTAAGCAAATCTATTATAATCAAAAGTGTCGATTTATTATTTCTATGTTTATATAGCTTTATAGGTCACAGAAAACAACCTGATATAGGTTGTCCTCCACCATGTAGAGCATGTATATCACCACACCATTGTTTAATTATTTTCTTGTATCATTTGTCACTTTATGTATTTAACTGTTCCTTATATTTCTTCTTTTTAAAATGTTTCATAGTGGCTGAATACCTGGCTGTCTCAGTCATCTTTGTATCCCAGCACCTAGAACAATCCTTGACGTTCAAAAGACATTCAAAATTCTATTGCATATTTCATTAAAACCTCTAGTGTAAGAAGGAGTTATTGTGATGACTGGATAGCAAAAAAGAACACAACACATTTATCACTCTCATATATTCAACATACTGTGAAACTGTTCATTCCATTGTTGTTAGTTAATACCAGTATATGGTATGTCTCTAGATGGCTTTGAAATGTAATATCCAAAATCTCAACTTTTGAGTGAAAAATGAGATATTTTCCTTTCTGAGAACTCATCGTTGCTGATTATAGCCTACAAAGCATGACTGGCAATTTAACATTAGTAATGTGTTTTCCTATAACTCATACAGCTATAACACTACAACACCTGTTCAAAATTATCAAGTTTCTTTTACTTCCAACTTTTAATATTGTACTATATCTTTATTAAATTTTAAATTTTAATATTTTATACATTTGGGGTTTGCTGGATATACTTTTTTCTACTTATTATTTTTACTGGTAACATCAGTGTTCAGCAAATTAAGGTTTGCTAAATAGAGTTACATCATATTAATAAGCTCAAATCTCTTGGTCCTGATGTTTAATTCATTGCTTTTATTAGTATGTTTCCAAGAAAAAGATTTAATTTATACATATTAAGCTCTATCACATAGTGTCTTACTCAGAAAATCTTTCATTAACTCTATTCCCCAGTAATGAATGTTTTACCAATTTATCACATGAAACATCCCTGGACATTTTCACTTAGATAATCATTTGAGAAATGTTGTCAACTGTACCAAAAATAAAAATCAAAAACAAAACAAAATAAAAAAGCAAAAGCATTACCCTTCTATTAGAAAATTCAATTCTTCTGCTCTTAGGGAGTCCATTTAATTCACTTAAAAACTGTGTTTCTTAATAAGTATTTAGAAATTTAGGGCATTATAATATAGTTTTTCCATTACATGTGATTATTTGCTAGAAGTATCTCTTTTAGTGAATAAAAGAATATTTGGTTTGCATGGAATGGAAGCCTTAATTGTGGTCCATGTGAGACCAAACTTTAACTTCTCATAAAACACTTTCATGGAGATATGCTTGCTCTTATGGTCTAACTATCTAGTATTCCTGTCTTGTAGTTTCAATATCTTCCTAGTAACGAGCTATAAAAAGAGAAGAAAATGGCTAAACTATTGCACAATTTGTTTCAAATATTTGATGCTATGTAACTGCATGTGGCACTTTTTTTAGAAGTGGGATTTGAGGAGGAGGAGGAGGAAACAGCTTGTTTCACAGGAGGTACCAGGTATAGGCTGGTTATGTGATGTATAAAATCCAAGTATAGAACTTGGATCCCAAGTCTAGCAGGGCCAGAAAGATTGATGTAGCTAACAACTACCACGATATTTTATTAATAAATTCGCTATGATTAAAATCGCACATTAGAAATCTCCTTGATTCATTTTCCAAAGTCCTGTTTAACACATGCATTGGTGGCTGGGAAGACATAATGTGACCAAAGCCATGTTCTCAGCAGGGAAATGCTCAGATCCAGCTTTGACGGGGAACTAGTTCGGCTTTGGGGAGACTTCCTAAGAGACAATACAAGTCTTCATTAGTTAGTTTTTCCTTATATTCATAACCATAAATCATAATCTTATAGTAAATAAAAAACAAAAGGAAATTGAGGTGGTAGAGCCATTGTGTGTGTGTTTGTGTGTGAGTGTTGTATATTTCTCTCACAACCCTCAAACTCACTGTCTTTGCCTTCCATACTCTCCCTTCTCTCATTATTTATGTGCACGCACTATATTGAAATTTCCTGTGGGAAATCCAGGACGAAATCAAGAATTGTCAAAAACTGATCAATGTAAATCGAGTAGTTATTATACGACATGATGAAAATGAGATTGTATCCTAACATTCTATTAGCCAGTAGAAAGTTCTAATATTTACATTAAACCCAGAATAAGTATGTTCAATGGTGGCAGGAACTATAATCCTGTTCAGTGCCAAATACCCTACCTGGCTTACAGTAGACAGTAAGTATTAACTGGGCAAATGAAAGAAAAGTTGACAAAATGAGAGATGAAAAATTGTTTGCTTAGATTATTTAAAGGGTGATGATTATTACAGTTCGGAGAAGTATTTATGGAGCATTACTATAACCTGTGAACCATACCCAAATCTACATTTATAATTATGAGTAAGGATGGCCTCTTGTGGAATTTGTACTCTATGGGGGAAGCAAATGCAACCATCTACCTTCGATTTATTTTTTTCAGAGTTATGACACAGAGATGTGGTTGCCATGAATGTAAATAATTAATGAAGCCCCACCAATGTCAGACAGAGCATGTGTGGATGTGGAAATGGGGACAACATGGGGACTGGTAACTAGGAGAAAGCATCCTAAAAGAGATTTTTAAAGTGAGATGTTAGGGAAGGTAATCCCTAACATTGAAATTTTAAGCAAAAGCTGAAGGGTAAAAAAGTGTCACTTATTTGAAAGCCTTCCCTAACATCTCTTTTATCCAAATGTGTAAACACCCCTTATTTTTCCTGGTGTAGGGTTTGTTTTCTCCATTGCCCTTATAATGACTAATTAAAAATAAATAAATAATTTCTACTTTCTTCACTAGACTGTAAGTCCATGAAGGCACCGGCCATGTCAGTGTTATACACCGTATTTTTGTTTGTTTTCTTTTTAATGGAGTGAGTAGACTCCAATATACACTATTTTATGCCCTGCACCTAGCAAGGAGTTGGTGCCCCACTAGTACCGATAGGCAGGTCAGAGGGATTCATGAAGGGAGGGAAAGAGGAAAGAAGGGGATGCAATTTAAGCAAGGGATCGAAAGAAAATATTGGGAGGAACTTGACCACGGTGGTAATATTTTGGCAAGATTGTGGTAAAACCCAAATCATGCCATAAAACCCATTTAACCTTGCATATAGAACCTCAATGGGAACGTGTTGGCTCTATTCAAATAAGAAAAAAAGGAAAAATGCAAGTGTCTTGAAAAGAAGATTTTTATCTGAGATTAAACTGATGAGTATAAACCTAGCTGCGTGGCTTGGTCAATGGACTGAACATCTCCGCTGCTTCATATCCCCATCCAGAGAACCCAGGATGTGGGTGAAGCTCCCACATCCCTCCCAGCATGTTGCGGGGGGAATGATAGAGACAGTGTGAAGGAAGTCCTGCCACCTGAAGGATCAGGCAGTGGTCTGTAGGGAGAGAATAAGGAAGGACAACTGTGTGGAAACCACAAGGAGAAAGATTTTTGCCTGCTATAAGGAAGAAACTTCTAGTAACCTGAGGCACAATGATGGATAGGGTTGCCTGAGGAAGTAGAGCCCTATCACCTGAGTTATTGGGGCTTTGGCTGGCAGACCACTGAGAATATTTTAAAATGGGTAATATTAACTAAGAAGGAATTGCTTAGATGATCCACAAGGTCTCTACCATTTCCTAAGACTGCATTATTGTGCCAACTTTTGATATGCGTAGTAATAATATATGAAATAATTGTGCACATGAGCAATGTCCTGTCTATCTAGAATACCAACAACTGGGACACTTAGCAGCAATTTTAGAGTAAAATTATTCAGGAAGATAAACCTAAAATTGCATTTTGAATTATCGAAGAAAGATGAAACTCAATGTGGCATATTTTGTATTTTATAATATTTTAATAGTTAGAAGAATTATTTCATTTTAATCAGAATACTCAAATGAGCAGAGCAGTCCCTTTTACTATTCTAGATTAGCAGGAATTTGGTAATTATAAAGATATTCCTAATATTCATATTTCAGAACTTAAAACATTACAAGATGGTATGTGTTCCAATGCTGATTATATGATGATCTAACTTTGATTTTAGATCATCTGTTTTTATAAATGTTACTTAAAGATTATTCAATTACAGTTGTTTATCTTTAATAACTACATTTAAACTTTTAACTTTGACCAAAAAAAGGCTTTCATTGGGGAAAAATAGTTTATAAACATTCTTAAATGATTACCTCACTTAAAGAATAATGAAATTTTCAATTTTTTCTTGTATAATAAGATCACTTTTTTTTTGTAGTTCTAAGCTTTAATCTCCATGACAATAAAATTAAAAGAAAAGGGTACAAGAGAGTCTAAACATTGAAAGAACTCACAGCATAATAATAATCATTTTAAAATCAAGTACAACAATGAAAACCTAGAATTACTAGTATTCTGTGTATTATTAGCTAGGTATGCTATAGAGGATAACTATCAGTAATGGAGATATGTATACATCTCTCTCTCTCTCTCTCTCTCTCCTCGCTCTCTCTCTCTCTCTATATATATATACACACACACACATATGGAAAATATATATATATATATATATATATATATATTCCAAACAATTATGTAGACATTCTCTAGAATAAAAGATATATGCCATGCCAGGTCATCTTTCTGTTTGTTAAAAACAAAAACCAAGTGCCTTAACTATCAATAGCAGCTGTAAAATGACTAATTGCTATGCAAGTATATAATACACCAGTCTAAAGGCACAATTGAACCATATGCTTTGGTAAAGATCTTAAGAAAAATACTTCAATATACTAATAAGCCCATGCAAATAATATTACATTCATGAAACACAGTATTTTACTTTTATAGAGTTGATAAGTAAATAAGACAAGCAAAAGAATATTTTGAAGTGAATTCAAGAGGAATTATAATGAGGGAACAATATAGTTCTGCAAAAATAACACATTTTTGTATTTGTTCTTTGGAAAAATTAATTTAAGTGTAGGGGTTTGCTCTGCTAATTGTCACTGAATTTTAAAGAGCACTTATTTTCTTGTGTTCTGTTTCATGTGTTCTGTTTTTCAGAACACATGAAAAATGAAAATAAAAGTGGTTCTCTTGAACTTGTAGGTGAAGTTATAACTAGGTATTTTCCTATTAAAATAAGACTTTCATAAGAATATAATGTTTAGGATTATTACTAATAAGAGCAACAAGCCAAGCATGCTTAAGGATAAACAACAGCTGATTCTACCACTGATGACATTAAATTCCAGAAAAGTTTTAATTTTTCCTGTGACTAATGAAAGATGGCCAGTCAAATCAGCAGCTGTCAAAACCTTAACAAGGTTGCAAGTGGGGACTTTCTGTTTGAATTAAAACCTTTATTTGGTTTCTCCATTCACACTTGGGACCACAAAATTTAGTTAGTATTCTTATTACTGTATAAATGAACCACTTCATTTTTAATGCCATGTTCCTGTGCCAAAATATAGCACATACCACGCCACAATTCCCTGACCTACTATTAAAGTGATGAACTGCATTCTTTTATACTCAGCTGTCTCCATGAAAAATCTTTCTTTTCCTGACAAAGACAAAAGGTTAGACCAGATATACAACATCAGAGGAGCATTATCTTGTCAACTGGCTGGAATACATTAATACAGGGAGGAACCCTTCAGTTAAAATTTTAAGGACGGTTGAAGGAAAATCTTTATACCTGCTATTTATATTACTCTTGCCACATGGAAAAAAAAATAAGAAGAATAAATCGTGGTGACTAGTCTGAAGCATACTGGAAGAAATCCAATTTAATTAGGAAAAAACACTGTTAGCTTGGGGTTTGGGAAAATAGGACTTTGAAACAAGTATAAGCCATTATAAAACCCAGTTTGTGATTAATAAGCAATGAATTCTCCCCTGACAGATATGCACTGTTGGTTATTTATTGAAGTTTCTTAGTTTACGCTCTACATAGCATTCTCTTCGTTTTTAAAGAGTAAATGTAAAACTCTTTTCCTTGTTTACATCCATGTTCATTTTCCTCTTAACAAGATACATAACAATGAGACTGGGGATGCTTGTGGTTGAAATGTCTTCAGCTACAAGTCTTGGATAATTGCCTCCATCTTTGCTTTATATTAGTGTTTACTCTAGCCAGAAAGAGCCAGAACAATTAATATGGGCTGACTCCAAGGTGTCCTCTGTAACACATGGAATTTCAACATGAAGAATATATAGGTGACAGGAAGTATCAGTGGGTGTAGCTAGACCTGCTGTGTAGAAGACTATATTAAAACCCAGACTTGGGCACAAAACTAAAACACTAGTTTCTTAGCCATAGCAGAACTCCATTCTGATGTGGCTGCTTCGTGAATTAGTTCAGGTTTAAGATGGATGTAGTTATGTTTTAGAAGTTGTGATTTTATTTCTAATATTTTAAAAATAATTCTATATACTTGGAATCATTGAACATTGGAATATACAGATACCCAACCTTGGCCCTTGGGTTTCTCAGACATTAGAGGCAATTATTAATTTCTACATTGACTCTGTTATCCATTCATTCAACAAATATGTGTTGAACACACTATGTACTGGTGATTTAACAAGCAATAATAAGAAAATATAAATGCTGTTATAGGAAAAATATATGAAACATATTTGTATTCCGGGCATGGGATGGCTGGTGGGGGAAGTCCTGTAGAAGGGTGTGCATTACGATGTCATAGGACCCAGTCAAACAGAGCACATCTGGCAGAGAGTACAAGGTGTATAGAGGCAGAAAGGCCAAAAAAAATAGAGGCATCTTTGAAAAACGAAAATAAGTTCTATGAGGCTAGAACTTAGTTGTTTTTCTTTTACCACTTTATTTGAACATAAAGTAAATAAATGAACACTCTTTTGCCAACTTGTTTATGTAGAACCAATCTTTTCCTTTCAGTGGGCCCCAATGATAAGGACTCTAAAGATGACTTTCTTACATAAATCACATCCCTAAAACACTGGGTAAAATTTCAGGGTTGAGTTTCTTAAAGGTCAGGTGAGAATGATACTTGTGAGGAAACCTGAGTACAGAATTCTTCTAGATTTAAGAAACATGCTATTATGAAACTTTTAAAATAATCTCACAATTAAAAATGACAAGTGTATCACCTGGATTCAACAAATATCAAGAATTGCCACACTTATTGCTAGGGCCTGAATGTTTGTGTCACCCTAAAATTCCTATGCTGAAATATTAACATAGGTGATGGTATTATTAGGAGGGGGCCTTTGGAGGGTGATTAGATTATGAGGGTAGAGCCCTCATGATTGGAATCACCATCCTTACAAAAGGGACCACAGTGAGTTCCCTTGCCGCTTCCAACACTTGAGGACACAGTGAGAAGGAACCATCTATGAACCAACGAACCAGCCCTCACCAGACACAGAATCTGCTGGTGCCTTGATCCTGGACCTCCTGGCCTCCAGAACTGTGAGAAATAAATTTCTACTATTCATAAGGTACCAAGTCTGTAGTATTTTTATAGCAGCCCAAATGGACCAAGACACTTATTTTTCCAGTTTTTATTTTGTTTTATTTTGTGTGGTTGAGTTGAAATAGTATAAGCAAATCCTAGTCATGAAATTATTGCTCTATCCCCATAAAACTTTGATAGGCTAAAAACAAATTGGTATTTTAACTTGGTGTGTTTAAAAATATGAGTGTTTTCTTAGATATCACATTGCTGTAAACAAAGTTAACATAAATTCCTCAGTGTCAATAATATTTTCTCTACGCTCAATGTTTTGAGGAGGGGAAAGATATTTCTATTCTTTAAAACAAATAGCAACAAAAATCAAAACTTTCCAAACTAATTAAACAATATCCCCAAAGCACAAACTTTAAAATAAAAAGTTTAAGTGTCTGTTTATATAAAAAGTTAAGAACCTCTCTTCGGGAAAGGACATCATACCATTATGTAACACTCGTGACATCTGAAACCACTGAGGTCCAAAAACAGACAAACAGACAAATGAAAAACCCCAAATTCCCTTCATTGGTGAACTCACACATCAACCCACTGATTTTCTACAAGGGGAAATTTCTCATCGATGATATACTTTCATTTGTTTCATGCAGCTAAGAGAAGGAGAGAATAACTGAGACTTCTAACATAATATTAACACAGTTACCACATATTCCATGTGTTAACTGTTGATTTTAACCTTTCGATAATGTGAAGATGGGAAGAGACCAGGAAGACAGCAAAGTTTACCTTAAAAGTAAGGCATTAAAAAAGAGAAGAAAGACAAAATGTTAGGTAGTGAAGAATTCTGGGTCTCTTAGGAACGAAAGTGGGTGCTGTTGCCTTGGTGCAATCACCCACCTGGGAAGAAGGACAAGGGTGGGCCCCAGGCCTCCATCTTGGTCCTGCTCCACCTTAATCCTTTCCCGAGCAACTGCCACACCTGGGGGAGGAGGGAATACCCTACGAATCGGCCAATCATAACTTAGCACATCAGCTGCAAAAGAATGCAGAGGACTCTCTAGCCCATGGGCCAAGCAGCCCAGAGTCCAGAAATTGAACTAGAACAACCCGCACGTGTAGTAACGCAACTCCCAACAGCCCATCGCATTGGTTCCATGGTGACATCTGAGTCACTAGGGAGGTCCCAATCCAGGCATTATAAAACAAGATGCAGACCATAACCAAGTCCCTTTATTTTGCACCCTTCCTTTTGCTCTCCTTTTACCATGACAATGGGTCTGATTGTCATCTGTGGCATATGTATCATGCTCTGTAAACTTATATCTTACCGTTGCCCTATAATCCTGTCTTTCTCTCCTCAATAAACCTCATTTTCGTGCTTGCCTAACTTTGGTGTGTCTGTTCATTCTTTGGCCATGGGCGCACCAAGAGCTGACACTTCAGACTAAAACCTGACAAAAATGACCTAGTAAAATACTCCCAGTGCAAATCCAATTTGATTTGTACCTCAGCTCCTTTATAGTGTATTTCTTATGATTAAATAATGAAATGAACAGTAGCGACAGCAAAAAAATTCAACTCTTATTTAGCAGTTACTACCTGTCACATGCCAGCTAAGTGCATTATATGGATTTACCTATTTAAATTGCACACCAATTACGTGAGGGATCTGCTGCTACCCCTTCCTTTTACAGACAAAAACCCTAGCTCACAAAGTATGGAAAATTTTCTGAGTTTTGACAACCGATACAAGGTAGACCAAGGTTAGAATACAGATATCTGCTAATACTCCATGCTCTTTTGTTTTTATTTTTTATGATTATTGTTTTAATAATTTATTTGTTTACTTATTTATTTATTAATAACTAATAAAACTACGTGATTCAGACACGAAAAAGCATAAAAATATATTCTCTGAGAAGACTTCTTTTGACTCATGTTTTTTTCCAAGTTCATACCACTATTTTTCCTTTTATTTCAATATTTTTAGAGACTTATGCACACCCAAACCTCTATGTTATGCACATGTGTGTGTGTATGTGTGAATATATTCTTTTTCTTCTCATTTATTATGCCAGGCCTAATATGCTCATCCTTTTTTGCATCTTCCTAAGATATAAATCCGATACATATTTGGGTGTCAGCGCCTTGTTTCCTAATTACTTTTTATGGCTACATAGTGTTCAATGACTTATATACCCCATAATTCATTACACCAGCCCCCAGGGAGAGGTGTTTAAGTTATTTCCAATCATTTTCTTTTAAAACAATGCTGTATATCACCTTGAATTGAGATGGAGCCTCCATCAAGTCATATCCACAAGTGACTATAATAGCAGAGAGATAAACATCTGTTGTGTGTGTCAATTCTCTGATATTTGTAGTCATCTGTTGCAACAGCATTAACTTGGCTTGGTGTAGTTTAACTGCATTAATGACTTCAATTTATGACTGCTCCATGCTCTTTGGTAGAGTCCTACCACATTGAAGCTGGCTTGACCTTGTGAATCGCTCTGGTCAATTGGGCAATAAAAAATTTGATACCAGCAGTGATTTTACAAAGCTCATGCATTTTTTTTTTCTTCCCCAGAGACAAGGTCTCGCTCTGTTACCCAGCCTGGAATGCAGTGGTAGGCTCATAGCTCTCTGTAACCTTGAACCCTCAAACTTCTAGGCTCAAGCAATCCTCCTGCCTCAGCACACGCCACCACACCCAGCTAATTTTTTTTATTTTCCGTGGAAACAAAATCTCACTATGTTGCCCAGACTGGTCTTGAAATCCTGGCCTCGAGAGATCCTCTCACCTCAGCCTCTCAAAGTGCTGGGATTACAGACATGAGCCACTGTGCTCAGCCAGTACTTGCTTATTTATACATCTTTTAGGCACCTGTTATTGCCATGAGATCATATCTGGGAAACCATGTGCGACAAAGCTGAGGCATCCTGGCCAACACTATCCTAGACCAGTCAGCTCCTGACTGACAAATCAAGTGACTACAGATAAATGAGCAGGCCCAAATTTCCCAGCCATGACTGCAGGAGGTCAGCAGAAACAACCAAACAATTTATAGACCTTTGAGGGAGAAACAAAGGCCATTAAGTTTTGGGTAACTAGCAAGAGCTAACTAATATTAATATAATACATCCAGACTAGTATATTAACTAATCCCTATTTCATTCAAATATACCATTCTGTTTGCTCTTAACTCATATTTGACCCCTGTATTGCTAGAATTCTTAGGAAAATGTGTTACAGAATGTGTATTTCTGTTGTTTAGAAAGTGCCCAACCTCAAAAAATAAATTCGTTTCAATTTAGCCTTCATCATAATGAATTGAGTTTACGCAACTCAAGTATTATTAATAAAACTTCACCTTTATGCAATCATCCCACTCCGTTATGGGACAAATGAACAATCATCACAACTAAAGAAAGACTAGTTATTCGAACAAGTGTGTGAGAAGCACAATGACAAATCATTTTAAAGTTTTATCATTAGTAAGAATGAAGAATGCATGTTTAAAAGGGAAGAGAAGCTATCGAGTTTTTGAGCAATTGAGTCTACTCCAGTTGGTGATGTTTAGCCACTAGATGATGCTTAAGAGAAAACTTGGGATTCAGCATGGATATTTGTGAATTACTTACAGTGAAATGATTTTGGAGCTTTGTATTTAAACGGGATTGTTGGGCCGGGCAAGGTGGCTCATGCTTATAATCCTAGCACTCTGGGAGGATGAGCCAGGAGGATTGCTTGAGCTCAGGAGTTCAAGACCAGCCTGAGCAAGAGTGAGACCCCGTCTCTACTAAAAATAAAAAAAATTAGCTGGGCATTGTGGTATGTTCCTGTGTTCCCAGCCACAGGGAACTGAGGAGGAACTTGGGAGGCTGAGGCAAGAGGATCACTTGAGCCCAAGAATTTGAGGTTGTGGTGAGCTGCCATGGTGCCACTGCACTCTACCCAGGGAGACAGCGAGATTCTGCCTCAAAAAAAAACAGGGGATTGCCAAAGGATATTATGTATCTGAAGAAATAAAGTCAAAGGAGAAAGCATTTTGGCAAACAATCTCATTTACTTAGATTGTGAATATGTCCTTTACAACAGTTGTTCTTAACTACTAAAGTTATGCTCTCTCAGAATATTGTAAAAGCTGAAAACTACAAAATGCACATGTGTACATTGTATTGAGACAATTTAAAATAGTGTGTAGACCTTTGGTCCACCATGGACAGAACCCAGAACAATAATCTGCCCCTGGTAAAGATGCCTTGCTAGGGAAGAGTGTTTCTAACTCACATTCTTTTATAAAACTCAACTTTTTGAATAGCATATGTCAGCATGAAAACACATACTCTTTTCTGGAGCTGTAAAAATCCATAGTGTATGCAAAGAGACTTTAAAGGGAAGGAAAATTTCTAGTGCTTTTCATATTTTTTCATTAGTTACTTAGCATTTTCACTGTTTTAGGACCCTGATATTTGGAATAGGCATGTTATTTTCACCTGTCCATACTTTTTCACTCACTGCCTTAATTATAGTCCAAAGAAATGATGGATAGTGTTTCATTTTCCAAGAATCATATTAAATAAGTATGACAAAATGTCCTTTACAATACTCTTCAGGACAGAAATATGAAAGGTTTGCTTTCTCTAATGAAAAACAAGGTGATCTCAGTTTATTGTCAAAGACTGAGGTCTCATGTGAGTTTGAGTTCATTTAATATCTTTAAGATTTCACATCCAAAATAAGATGAGTGTGTGTGTGTGTGTGTGTGTGTGTGAGTGTGTGTATGATTCTTATATGTTGAGGGGCCAGGTCATCTCTTATTTCTTCATGAATCATTGACCCAATCAGCTAATCAGTCTATTCAATTAAACAATGAAAACCAGTTACACCTTACCCCATGTAACCTAATAATAATTCTTCCTGACATTTATGTATGAGGCATTGAGTGCTTTGAGGATTTCACATACTCCCATTCAATTCTCACATGAAATTATAAGATAAGCACAATTATTACCCTCATTTTAAA
>RJWJ010031088.1:8643-19554 GCA_004363605.1 Indri indri | reverse complement strand
ATGGCTGTGACTCAAGCAGTACAAAAGTGATTCATGTAACCAAAAACATTTGTACCCCCTTAATGTTTTGAAATAAAAAAAATGTCCATCAACAAGAAAATTATAAAAAGAAAGAAAAGCCTAAGTTATTTCTAACTTTCTCTCTAGTGCAGGTTTAAGCTCTTGGGAAGAGAGAAGTGGATTTAGCTACTAAACTAAGTTCTGTGAACTGTAAAATACATATTACAAACTTTGTGTTTTCATGGTTAATGGATTAATAAAGCCCAACATTTCCTGGAAGAGAAACTGCACAAAACTCGTTTAAATACCCATGTCACTTCACGTCATTGGTGTGAGGCATTGCAGACATGGCCGTAGCTTTGCCCTTGTTTTCCACATGAAATATAAATCTCCAGTCAGCAATGTTATGATGATGGCAGTCAATTTTGTCTTTGAAAACCAACCTTCAGCGTCTGTATTGTACAAGTGCTCCTGTCCTGTTTAGCAAATGTACAGAAATGGATGTCATGAATTTTCTCCAGGTTTCCAATTTAACGGTGTTATGAGTTTTGTTTTTTCTGATAGACTAGGAGTTTGGGGAAAATATCTACTCTTTCTCCTTTAGAATCCATGACAGCTCCGCGCCACCCCCCCCCCGCCCCCGCCACCCTGCTCTTCTTAAGCTCTGAAATATAATGGATTATTTTTAAGGGTTTTCTTTTATTTTTAGCTTCTTTGTAGCTTGATTTTAGAGAAAGTTGGTTATAAATTTAATGTATAAAATATCTTCTTACTCAAGGGCTACTAATTAAAGAGAGGTTTTTTTTTCACTTGAATTAAACTTTACAAAAGGAGAAAATCAACTAATAAAAGTGTGAGATAATTGTAATAGCAATCAAGGCAAACTTTTCCGGTGTTTATTATGCCCTGGGATATAGTGTTTCCCTGTGACTGCTGACGGAACTCTTCTGCTACAGTCAAGAATTCCACAGGTAACCAGATAGATCCCAGTATGGCTGTACTTTATGCTGAATTTGATGAGCCAAAAACATATATATTTATTTTCCAGTAGTTTATTTAGCTGGAGAAAAATATGGTTCAGTTTACAGAGATACATACATAGTTTGCTTAAAGTCGATGCACCCAAAATAGACTGAACAGTAAGTCTGTGCCAGGGTGCTGTGATGGCAGAGGAAGCCTAACCCTAATAAATGCAGCAGGCCCAAATAACTCAGTCTTTGCAGAGAGCTGCATTTAAAGACAAACTGTTAAAATAAATAAATAAATAAAGGCAAACTATTTAATAGACGTAATGATTTTAAAATAATCCCATTTTTAGTTTTTTTCTTACAAAGAAGATGAAAGTGGATCTAACTCACAACTCCAGATAACACCTATGGAAAGTCCTTGAGCCCTGCTTGCCTGCGCTCACACCTTCCTGCTGCTCTGTACGCCTTGAGATGCTCAAACTCTCCTGGCCCGGTCTCTCACCTTGTTTCCATTTCAAAATATTCAGGGTATGGATCATCTTAACCTCTTTTCCAGTTAGAAAAATAGTCTTCCTCATTAGCAAGAAAAAGAAGGAAATAAGTGGACAATGGAGAATCCTCTGTCATGGGCAGGTGACTTGGGGAAGGCAGTGACATTTGCCCTACAGCGTATTCCCCAAGAGCCGTTCCTGGCCTGGCATGCTGTTCTCTCATCAACAAGTGACTGTCGAGCACTTTCCGTGTTCACTTAGGCTACAACCATGAGCAAGAGAGACAGTAGCTCTATCCTGTATCAGTTTGCTGTTGCTTCTGCAACAAACTACCACATACTTAGTGGCTCAGAACAACACAAATTTATTATCTCATGATTCTCTAGGTTAGACCTCTGACAGGCACATCACTGGGATAAAGTCAGATGTTGGCAAGGCTGCATGCTTTTCTGGAGGCTCCGGGAGAAAATCCACTCCTTTGTCTTTTCCAGCTTCTCCAGGCTGCCCACATACCTTGGCTCACAGCCCCTTCCTCTGCCTTCAGAGCCAGCAATGTTGTCTCTCCCTGGGCAGTATCCCATAGCCACCACACCCTGTGACTCTCCTCTTCTGCCTCCCTCTTCTTACCGTGGGCCCAACTGGGAAACCTAGGATAATTTCCCTATCTTAAAATCAACTTCTTAGCAGCCTTGATTCCATCTGCAATCTTAATATCCTTTGTCATATAACATTACACATTCTTGGTTTCTAGGAGTAGGATGTGGACATCCTTGGGAGATGCCTTTATGATGCCACCACATAGCCTCACAGATCTTACAGTTTAGCATCGGATCTAAACGAGTGAGTGGCCATCACCATACAGGGTGCTGAGTGCTGAGGGGGAGTGCCTAGAAGGGTCACCTGACAGGGAATTCCAGCTTAGGGGAGGGCTTCCAGAGAAAGTGGCACTGAGGCTGAGATCCGGAGGCACGGTCAATGGAAGCTCTGGTTGTGGGGGTGAGGGGGGGATAGTATTCCATCCAGAAGGAACATCAAGTGCAGGGTCCCAGAGGACAGAGAGGGGAGAGGGACCATCGCACAAGTCCAGGACCAGAAGAAGTTTCTTCCAGCTGGGGCAAGGGTCAGAGATGGGGCGGGGCCACGTGAGGCAGGACAGGCAGGCGAGGGCCAGATCAAGAAGAGACATGTCAGCCTGGCAAGTGAGAAGGGGCTCAGGCCCCGCCCTACTAGGGATGAAGCCTGGAGGACTTCAGCCAGGGCCAGGTTGGGATCGGGTTGGCATTTGAGAAAAATCATTCGGCTGCTCTGTGGAGAATCGATTAAAAAAAGATCCAATGGAACATCTCATTAGTGGCCTAAATGGGCGAAAGCAAAAGATCAGCCATTAGTTAGCATAGCAGACTAGCAGCTCCTTGCCAAGTTAAGTCCAAGGAGAAGTAATGTTGGGGAAGCGGCCTGCACTCAGTTTTGATTATTGAGAGAAGCAACACCAAACTCATGGAATTAAGTGAGGAGGGTGAATATTTGAAAAATAAAATTTCTGAGGAAAACATGTTTAAAAAATACCTATTGGTCATATCAGAAGCTTATCTTAAATGTAACCACGGTATTATAAATATTCAATGTATACAGCGAGTTGTCTGCAAGTCAGCAATTAGTGCTAACGAAGCACGGTCATCGTGGGACAGTTCTGTGGCCCAGCCGCCCTGTGGGAGGTGGAGGGTGAGGGGACCCTGTGCACTATGACACTGCACCGGATTCTGCAAATTTGCCACTGAACTTTTAAATGCTTTTAATGACATACTTTCACCTCTCATGAAATTAAGTTTCTCCCAGAAAGCCTTACAGTGATATTCTTTGCTCCTTTTCACTATGTACAGCCCTGACCAATAGATTTGTTCATATTTAACAGACAGCAGAGTGCTGCATTTTCCCCCAGGATTCTGGTCCTAACTTCTTTGAAAATTTAGTCCGTATTTAAAACAAAATGAAAGGGAAGGTTACGATTTAAACCTTTAAAGGTCTATGAGAAGCATGCCATTTCTTGGAACAGTTAAAACCCAGATAGTTGGGTTTCAAGTTGGGAAAGTCAGATGCTTTGAGGGAAAGTGTTTTTATACCTTTTCCTTTTCCTTTGCGAACCACCTGGGGCTGCCAGCTTGGGTAGAACATCCACATCAAGCTTTCTGGTGAGAGTTTTGACACTTCTACTTCTGGTCCCTATTGGAAATACCACAAAGTAAGCCTTCTGTGCAGCATTTTCATAATTACTGTGCCAATTCAGGAATCACAAAGACAGAAAACTTATCCAAAATTTTCAGAACTTTAAAAGCCTTTAGTTTGAAAAGTAATGGTCAAGTTCCAACTACATTTCAAAACCCTTAAGTTGAAGATATGGCTATCAGGAAGCAAAGCTTTTAGCTGAAAGCACCCCAAACTGAACTAGTGTTAGCTTAAACGTGAGGCATTTACTTTTGCTTAAAACAGAAATCAGGAGGTTGGCTATCCAGAGTGGTGGCGGCCACTCCACAACGCTATGGTATCGCTGTTTCTTCCCTGTCAGTTTTGGCACTGAAGCTTTTTTCTGGGCTGACCATACAATTTGTTGTCTGATTTAAGACACTTTTTGGGTTTAGAGAGGTTGCATTATTAATAACTATACTGGGTCAGCAGGGGTCACCTGGGACTGTCTTGGGCAAACCAGTACATATAGTTATCTAGTTTTATTCTCATGCTGTTGCCTCGTGATCTCAAAATGGCTGCCACAGTCCCAAGCATTGGTCCTCACGCCATGTTCAAATGCAAGAAGGGAAGAGGACATGCCAGCGATTTTGCTTCCCAGGCCTGCTGCTTTATCAGAAAGCAATTACTTTCTCAGATAACCCCATTAGATATCTACTTACATCTCATTGCCACCCTAAGTTGCAAGAAAAGCTAAGAGTGTGAGTGGGCCTCCTAGAAGCAGAATTGTCATGATCAGCTTGGTTCTTGGGTTATAATAACCATATCATATTTAATAAGGATATCAGCTATGGTTTTGGGATCTATAATTTACTATGTAGGCCTCAGTCAGCATCACCTTTTATCCTTCTAAAACCAGGGAATCGTCAGGACTTCGGTCTTCGAACATGATTCCGTGTCAGTGTCTCCAGTGCACACCAGTAGCCGAGTTCGCCTTTTCTTCCGGGGTATAGATCCAGTTTATATTTTCTACTCTCCCTGGCATTTAAATGTGGCTATATAACTGAAATCTGGCTAAAGGAAAGTGAGCAGATGTAATCTGTGCCATTTCCAGGCAAGGCCTTTAAAAACCTCCTAAGAGCAATTCTCCCTCACTCTGTCCACCCACTAAGAGGAAGGAGAAGGCAGAGCAAGGGGTGGAAAGAGCTGGGGTCCCCAAAGGATGGTGCAGTGTGCGGCCCCAGGCCCTGCTGCTGGTCTACATCAGATGGACAGGCCAGGGACGTGACAAATCACTGAAATTCTGTGACTAATATTTACATTACTTAGCCTGTCCCCCAAAATACAATCCATTTCAGCTAATTTTGTACATTACTTTCCCAACTGTGGTGGGAAGAATTATTCTATTCCGTTGTTACATCCCTAGCACATAGCACACAGCTTGGCACAGAGTACATCCTCATTACACGTTTATGAATGAATGAATGAAAATAGAGAAAGAAAAGGAAAACTTCCAAGGAGAATAAATATATGCCTGTCCATCTGGTTTCTTTAAAATGCAAATCTACGAGACAATGGATAGTCTTCACGACATATTTTGTGTCCACAGTTAGAGGGAGCTCTTGATAATAACACTAAATAATTTGAAACTTTTTTTAAATTAACAAATAAAAATTGCATATACTTATGGTGTACAACATGATGTTTTGAAATATGTAATAATGTTTAACTTTTGTTTTCTAAAATTGCCTTGCCCCTCACTAATTGTAACCATGTGGGAAGGAAACATTTGTCTTCTGTGCAGAGGTCCTTTGTACACAAATAAACATTGTCCTTCCCCTGTCAAGGGGTCATTTCAAGGGACTGCACTCATCCATCCCGTCTTCCCTGTGAATGTAAAACACCTGTGAGGCACCTGTGTTTCTGTGCCTTCAGTCAGTGGGGCATGCTGTGACCTCCTGAACAGAGCAGCAGTCTGCAGGGGGTGCAGGGCCATGGGGTGGGGGGGCGGATGGGCGCGCGGCTGGGTGCGTGGTCCCTGTCGCTGGGCCAAGACTGCCGTAGCAGAGTCACGTGGAGCAGCTCACACTGCTTCTCACAGTGAAGATTCCTTTGGACACTGTCTCCAATCCTTTATTAAGCCAGCTAGTTAATAAACAACAACAAAAATTAAGAAATGCCAAAGATCAAATGATCTGGGCATAAGTTATCTCCCTTGACCTACCTTTGTGTTTGCGTCTCCCAGCTCAGGTCACCCTCGCAGCCTTGGGGAGACACGAAGGTTCAGGGTGCTTGCAGAGGTCGCCAGCTGTGGCTGCAGCCAGAACCTCGAGTTTATCTGTCAGTCGCTGCGTGGCTTTGGGCCAGAGCTTCTCCTTTCTGAGTCTCATTTTTCTTATCTAAGGAAAAAAAAAGAGGACAGTAAACAAGGCTTTAGGGTGTTGTTGGGAGGAGAATATGAGAACTTGCTTGGCTGACAGACACCTGTTGTCATCACACCCAAAGTCTAGTGCCCAGCAGGGAGCCACGGGGGAGCTCAGGCAGGCAGAGCTCATTTTCCAAGAGGGGAAAGGGGCCGAGAGGGCCCCTGGCCCGCGGTCACTCAGCGTGGGGAGCCGGGGCTGCCGGGATTCAGGCCTCCTGGTTTAGTGCTGCTTCCGTGCTGTCTTAGCAAAAGGATTCACTCTGCCAAACCACCCTGTTGTCTGTTAGTTACCTTTGGGTGACACGTTCCTCTTCTCAGCCCTGGATCGAGTGCCACTCATGAAACTACTATGCCATTGTCCTCAGTAGCACCTATAGGGCTGGCCGGTCTCTGACATAGTCTGACTGTGCCATGTCCTTGGCAAAGGGCTCAGAGGCAGCAGGGGGTACAGTGCTTCCTCCTCCTCTTAGAAGAGTTTTATTTTAAAAAAAAAAAAAAAAAAGGAAGAAGAGAATGACAATATCCAAAGGAGGGGTTCTAACCACCAGCGGGGAGTCCACGTTGCTCCCTGTGCACTGGTGTTTTCAGTGCTGTAAAAGCTGGAGTGACCCCCATGTGGAAGCTGGGCCCTTCCTTGCTGCGGAGGCTGGGACTGGGCCTCTCAGCCCTGCTGTGCTCCCAGTGAGAGGGGTCCTGCTTTCAGTCTTCCAGAAATGACACAGGCCTTGCCTTGCGAAGCCTCTCATCCCTAGGATCTTGCAAATTGGAGATTCTCTCAATACTGGAGATGCATCTGCCACATGGCATTGCTGACCACATCAGAGCAGCTGCACAAACGTTACCTAAACCCAAGTGACAACGGTCTTTTGAAAAATCCATGCCACTAACCTGGTAGGCAGACTTCCGAAGCCAACCTGAAAAAGAGAATGCAGCAAAGCCCATCACTCTTGCGGCACCAGCGAAGTGGGTGTCTTTAAGACATCACGCGCCTGTATCCAGGTCTCCAAAGCCACCGCAGAGTATCCCTTAGAAGAGCAGAGTGCTAACCTCACGTTTGTGGAATCACTGATGCAGTCCCCTATTCAATCTAGGAGTCAGCTAGTTTTGTAAATCTGCAGCACAGGGACTTGAGTTGTTCTTTTGCAAAATCGCTCTGGTTGCGAAATCCAGGAAGAAAATACTAGAGGCTGGGGTTGACAAAATTCAGTCTAGCTATGCATTCTATGTTCAAGTTACTGAATTCAAGGTAAGGTAATCTTATCAGTTTCACTTGTGATACTTAGCTTATCTTTTCATCGAAGACTCAAATCTTAATCACAAGCTGTTAGAAGATGACATGCTGTGCTTATTTGTTCCACAGGGGACAAAATATTTTCAAAACGCTTTTTATGTATCAGGAGCCTCACTCTACTCTTAACATGTTATCTCATCTTATGATCATAAATATATCATGGTATCACAAATGCTGTTCTTTAGGGTTTACTACTTGCCAGGCTCTGTACCAGAGTCTCTACTTGTATTATTAATTCATTTAATTCTCATAATAACCCTATAAGATTGTTACTACAGGTTGAGCATCCCAGATTCAAAAGTCCAAAATTCAAAATCTGAAATGTTTTGAGCACCAACATGACTCCACAAGTAGAAAATTCCACACCTGGCCTCATGCGACAGGTCAATATACACAAACTTTGTTTCATACACAAAATTATTTGAAGTGTTGTGTAAAATTGCCTTCAGGCTATGTGTAGTATATGGTGTATATGAAACAAAAATGAGTTTTATGTTTAGACTTGGGTCCCATCCCCAAGATATCTCATTATGCAAATGTTCCCAAATCCAAAGAAATTCAAAATCTGAGACACTGCTGGTTTCAAGCATTTTGGATAAGCAATACTCAGTGGGGATACGTATTATTATCCCCATTTTTCAAAGGAGGAACTTGAGGCACAGAGAAGTTAAGTTAGTTGCCCAGCGTCACACAGTCAGCTCAGAGCTGGGATTTTCACACAGGATTCTGGCTCCCATGTGCGAAAGCTCCAAGCACAGCTGCCTCCCCTAAGAAATTCTCTCCACAGCCTCTGAGGAAGGTGACGGCCATCAGACCTCCCCGCAGAGGATGTGTTTCTTTCTTTGCCCTCTCATTCTGTGCCATGTGCCTAAAGATCAGAGACTGTGCTTTCCATAAAAGTTAGCTTAGTAAATAAAGGTGTGGGTAAGTATTATTATTCTAATTTTACGAGGAAAAATTAGCTCTGAAAAGCCAAGTAAGTCAGGGCAGAACCACTCGAGATCTAAACTCTGGCTTCTCTGCTTCTAACGCCTGTTCCGTGTGCCTCTCCCCAGCCTGCAGACTCGTGCCTGAAGCGTGTGCTCAGACCTTCACTATGGAGTTCTCTCAGCGTGCGACCAGCCATGTCTTTGCGAGGTGATCTCCTTCAGGGCTGGGGGTGGGGGTGGGGAATGGTGTGGGACCAGTGAGAGGTGGGGATCATTTTGTTTTTCTGGCATCTCCTGCACCCCCGCTGTTTGTACCAAATAAAAAGCACGCAGCAAAGGTTTGTTGGTTGTATTATAAATGAGAGCATAAAGGATTACTTCGTAACTTAATAATAACGCCCTACTTGCTTCTCTAAAACAACTTTTTCTTTGTTTTTTACAGAAGGCTACAGTCAGTGGTGAGATCATTTTTATTCTATCACTATGACTTTTGCTTGAGAAAAACATTAACAAGTATCTCCTTCCAGAAATCTTGCAGATCAATTTGTTTAGTCATGAGGGCCCAGCAGCCATCTGTTACTCAGCTGCGGGAGTTGTTTATTCATACTTTCGCCCATTCATCTGTTTTGTGTTTCCTTTTGTCCATTTCTCACTGAAGATAAACAAAAACCTGTCAGTGTGTGAAGAAAGCCAAGCCTCAGAATCTGCCTGTGCTGAGAATAAGGGTATTATTTGTCGGAAGGAGGGAAGGGGGTGGAGGGAAGAGAACCCACTTCTGGTGCTTCCAAGGCAGACGGTCATTGAGCACTGCTAGTGGTGGAGTCCTCTTGGCTGTGTCTAACTGTAAAGTGCCCTTCGGGTTGCAAAAACTTTAGCAGTGTAAGATGGAGCCGTTCCAGTCATGCAGACATTTCTAACGCTATTACCACTCTCCATGTTATTTATAGGATTTCTTATTCCATCACTAGGCAAAAAGTTTTGCTTCTCTAATTCAGAGACCAGATTGATAGACATACAGAGTATTTGTAATAAACAGGATACCTTTCTCCTATCAACTAAGAAACAACAGGGGCGATATCTTTAGTAATTGCTCACCATTTTTTTCTCATGAGAATGTTGATCAGTCCCCACCAACTCAATTTCGTAAGTGACAGAATTCCCCATCCAAACTGGCTTAATCAAAGTGCAATGAATCATGTCATCTACCTGAGCAGTCCAGAGGTAGGAATGAACTCTGGAAAGCCTTGATCAGGGCTTACATCAAATTGCCAGAGGCTGGTTTCTTCTGTCTTTCATCCCTGCTGCCCTCTGTATGGCATTTCATTCTCATGTGTCCCCTACAGTGGCGAGATGAAGGTGTTTCCAGGAACAGTGCAAGAGGAAAGCATCACCCCTTTCAGTTCCAAAAGCCTCAGCAAATATCTCAGTATCACTCATTGACTTTGGTGGTGACACACACCCATTCTTCAATATACCACTGAGGCCAGAGGAAACAAAGGCTCTGATTGACCAGGCCAGAATCACTTACAACTTCTGGACCTGGGGATGGGGGCTGGAGAGGTGAGTCTACCCTACTGAAACCACTAGTGGATCCCCAGAAGAAGGCCTGGGGCTGCTAACCCAAGAAGGGAAAACAGAGTGAACAGAAAAGGCAGAAATGGTCAACTCAGTGACGATATCTGCATCGCAGGGACAGTTATTCAGCCAGTGCTTTTGCTCACATTTTTAAGTGATAACATCTTAATCAGAGCAATATATATCATTTAACATGACATTGTAAAAATAATGTATTTCCACATTAAATTATCTCTGTTAATATAAAATAATGAGGGGGGGTGACAGAGAGTGCCACCTTGAAGCATGTTCCCCCTTTCCTCTCCTTCTTAAGAAAACAAGTTAAAAAAACTGAAACATTTGATCAGGTCCCATTTATTTATTTTGGTTGTTGCTGTGATTGCCTTTGGGGTCTTCTTCATAAATTCTTTGCCTAAGCCAATGTCTAGAAGAGTGTTTCCAACTTCTTCCTCTAGAATTCTAATAGTTTCACTTCTTAGGTTTAAATCTGTTACCCAGCGTGAGTTGATTTTTGTGAGAGGTGAAAGGTGTGGATCCTGGTTCAGTCTTAAAAAGCTTCTGCACAGCCAAGGAAATTGTCACAAGAGCAAACAGACAACCTACAGAATGGGAGAAAATTTTTGCATGCTACAAATCTGATAAAGGGCTGATAACTAGAATCTACTTAGAACTCAGGAAAATCAACAAGAAAAAATCAAACGACCCTATCAAAAAGCGGGCAAAGGACATGAACAGAAACTTTTCAAAAGAAGACAGAATAATGGCCCAAAAACATATGAAAAAATGCTCAACATCTCTAATCATCAGGGAAATGCAAATCAAAACCACAATGAGATATCACTTCTCTCCAGCGAGACTGGCCTTTATCAAAAAGTCCCAAAACAATAAATGTTGGCGTGGATGTGGAGAGATAGGAACACTCATACACTGCTGGTGGGACTGCAAACTAGTGCAACCTCTGTGGAAAGCCATATGGAGATACCTTAAAGAGATACAAGTAGAATTACCATTTGATCCAGCAATCCCATTACTGGGCATCTACCCCAAAGAA